>JAHDVE020001220.1:0-79273 GCA_022606495.2 Halesus radiatus
TTACGCCCAATACAGGCTTTTACCTGGACATTTACAAATAATATTGAAAATGTGCATATGTATTTATAATGGATAATATAAAAAGATACAACAATATTTTGAAGCTTTTATCCATAGTTAAATACTTTAAAATAACATATATAATATATACCATATGACACAATGTATAAATGCGAATGTTGTAAGGAGAACGTACTAATTAATAAGGGGTTGTGTATTTTAAAAAGTGTTTAATATGTACATATGTTACTTCATAACTTCAGTTTCAAATAATAAGTGTTGCTACCTAACATTGAATGGGTTTAGACGAGTCCTTGTTGATTTTATTATGGTTTTATTAGTTACTTATTACCATTCAGTAGATACATGTTATTTTCTTTTTGCATGGCGCCCGGGGATATTTACATGAAAACTCACTATTAAAATAAGCCAATTACAATCATTACAAAATTTACGGTTGAATGTCTTTAAAGAAAATAAAAACTGCTCAAATTTTATGATGGAGTCAGCCAGTTTTAAATCAATAATTATTATTCCACCCGTTCCTTTTATTTAACGATTTCTTGTCCCCAAATTGTACATTAACGAATGAGACGTAATGCGAATGCAATGCTGATTGCGTGCGATGACTGAAGTATTAAAGATGCGTACGACGCACTCGGTGCGGCAATTACATTTTATGGACTCGGAAATTTGGCCTGTGGGTTGTAGGGCGAACGCAGATGAGGATAGAGATAGTGGAGCCTTTGCAGTGAAGGTAGCTTAAATAGGTACCTAGTGGAGGTAGCAACGTTGGTTTAAATGGCTGAAATAGAAGAAAAAAACGTGAATAATTGATACCGGAGGTAGCCAACATTGAACATCTTCATGGCTGAGGTCGCTAAGATAGTAAAGGTAGTAAAATAAAGTAGTGGAGGCAGCCATAGGTGGTAATAGGGTTGACTAGATATTATCTGATATAGGTAGGTAGCGGAGGTAGCAAACAATGCATCATTGGAAAATCGAGGTTGTATAGAAGGGTTTAATTTGGAAATGCATGATATCTCAGATGATATGTCTTGGAAAGAAAAACAAGAATTGAATTTAATTTTTATTATTTGCTTGATAAAAGGCACTGAGAGTAAAAAAAATAAACTTTTTTTTTCCGAACATTTTTTTAAAGCTCTTATATTTATTAACATTTTAAAATATACACTTTAATTTGAAACGTGTATGAGATGAAAAGTTCGTCATTGGAATTAACTCTAAAAAACGTAATACAAAAAATAACAAACAGCAAACAAAACAAGTTAATGCTAAATTATAAAATTGTACCCTTAGTGGGGAATGATTAAATTTTATTTTCGTATTTTTATTTTTAAAATTTCATTAATATTATTAATTATTTCAAAATTAAAATAATATAACAACTTTAAAAAAATAGTTAAAAAACTATAATATAGGTAACTAAGTATTTATTTTTCTTGATTTTTTTGAAATCTCTAGCATATCCTAAAAATGGAGGTAGCGATAGTAGTATTAGGAGATAGTGGAGAAGGCAAATAATGTATATTTAGGTTAATTTAATGTGTAGCAGACTTAAAAGGAATTAATGATTCTCAAAGTAGCTAGTGCAAACAATGCAAAAATACAAAGTAAAGGTAGAAATGGTAGAATTAGTAACGAGTGGAGGTAGCATGATTAACAGATTCGTGTCTGTTATAAGGTCTATAAAATATTGTACTATATATATATATATTTATATACATAAATGTACCTATTATATATATATGGACATACTTGTTTTTTTTTTTAACCCTAGAATTGAAGAGAGGAATAAAATTTATTCTGTCCAACTTCAAACTAATTTGTCACTGAAGTGCCGACCGATCGCGCTAGCTCTCTTCAGAATATGAGTTCTTTCCTCACCAATGCGCTTGTCTTCATTGTCATGTCTTTTTCTCGTAGGTAAGTTTAATTGTTTTTTTTGTTGAGGAAATTTTACGCCTCATTGTATGTTGGGAACTATTGAGTGAAATTTGCTGATCGGTTTTCACACCCAATAAACGAGTGAATCATGCAAAATTATGATCAATTTATACAATTAATACATTTATTCTGAGTGATTGCAATATTTACTACTCTAAACGATAAAAATTATTCAACGATATGAGAAAAACGCCTAATTCGAAAGGGGAGTAAATTATACTTTTCGCTTTCGTTGGGCTAAGGCAGAACGCTTTCATTATACGATTAAATTACAGCGCCTTTGAGGTGATTTCTCATAAAAACGGCGCTATAAAAATAATCCGATTATTATTAAATAAATGAGCCCCAAAAGAAGAAAAATCAGGAAAATCGATTTAAAACTAAAGCAAATAAAAGGATAAGAACGGATACTGTACAAATTACAACAGTAACTAAAAGTAATGAGTAGGTGCGGAAGTAGATGCGTTTTTGCTTGGATAGTACACTGAGTTAAAACATGGTCACCTAAAGCTATTTGCAAAGTAAATCATCTTTTTAATGAAGTTAGTAGGAGTTTTTTTTAATATGAAAACGTCATTTGACCCTACAGATGTAGTGTAAGTAGGCAATAGCAGGAGGTGGTACAATTAGGTAGGGACTGCAACGGCACTAGTCGCAGGTGGCAACACACATAGGGGCAAGACGTGTGAGTTATAGAACACAAGAGTAGGTACCCAGTGCAAGCGCTGCTATTTTAAAGGTAGCAGTAAGAAAGAAAACACATGTATCGGCTTCCTTTAACTGTAACTTTTATAATAATTAAACCATCAGAAGGAACAAATAAATGGTTACCAATGAGTGCAATTAGTATTCTCATGGTGATGTGTAAAAATCGCGTGTGTATAAGTACAATGTGTTCAGTTCGCTGAGAATGAAGGCTGCTTGCGGCTAGTTTTATTTTTAATTTATCAATTAAATTTTATCGATAACGATTGCCTAGAATTTATTACTGTATACTCCATGCGTACACCATACATATTTGATTATGGAACATGTGAGTTTTATGACATTTAAAAATTTAATATCTATATATAAAAATGAACGTTTGTCTGCATGTCCTCGACTTTCGCGAAAATAACTATACCGATTTTGCTGCAAATAGCACAGTTAGTTTGTATTAGTACCGGGAAGGTTTAGAGACTCGTTTGAATGAAATCCTAGAGTTTCTTCAAACTGTTTCTATAACGTTTTAAAATTAGTAGGAAAAACATTGAACCCGTCATGTTGTATAGAGGTTAGCCCATAGATTTACTACTCTGGTTAGCCACAGATTACATATTAAAAATAATAAGGTTTGTTTGTGTAGAATATTTTCAAAATGGAAAACATAAGTAGGTACCTACTAAAGAAATGAATTATATTGATAAATTTTGAAAAAATAAATGTTTGGAATGAAATAAATTTTTCATTTAAATGTTTCTTTATTTAAATATAGTAATAGTCATCGCGAGGCATTACGTTTGCTGTCAAATCAATTGTGGCAACCAAGCAATAAGCAAGAATTTACAACTTCATAACAATTTTTTTTTTAATCCCGACAAGGCCGGGTACACACATCAGCTAGATTTATTTAAAACGTAAGTTGGACATTTAGGTAGGCATAGAGAAAAACATGCCTTGTCAAGGTACTACAACTTAAAACGGATAACATAGGTAGATAGGCTGCAATAAGAGAATGTCAAAAAAGCATCATTTAATGAAGGCCCAGGTAGCCGGCAATAAAATTAAATAATTCTTTTTTTTTTAATGTAATTCACATTTCCCCTATAAATCGATAAAACAGAGCTAACTTCTGGCACACAGACACACCCACGACACACTTCTATCTTTTAAGTAACTATTTTCAATGAAAATAACATGTAGGTAATGAATACCAACATTCAAATCTAAATATTATACATAAAGGGTGTTAAGAGACGTACCTGTCTTACTTCAACCAGTGATTCCTGACCATATTTGTAGGAAAGAATCGAAATAAAATTTTCGTCTCCGGTGACATTTTGTGTAGAATTTTTTTCAAGTACAACGAAATAAAAATAAAAAAAATAATTTCACTCGATGTCGCTGATCACTCAGTTGAGTACCCATACAACCCGACACCTCGACCCTACCTACGGAACTTTTACGTTAATGTAAACTAAAAAATAAAATTTCACCGGTGACCAAAATTTAATTTACCCTTTTTACTCAAAATAAGGTCAGGTATCACTGGTTCAAAGCAAGTCGGGTACATCTATTAACATACTGTAATAGAATATTACTTGAACAATTATATTATTTATTGAATTGTTATGAAGTTATCTATAAATCCATTTATATTTATTTTCCTTAAAAAAATAACCTTTTTTAATGCATGCCACGGTCAACATTTTACAGTCTACAAATAAAAACACGTGATACGGAGTCAGAATGTACCAAGCGACCAATTTAGTGCATTAGTAATAATACATATCTATGAATATACAATTAAAAAAATCGTGTAACTTAATTAATATCGAACATTTAATTTATGAATGCTTATTAGGAATAATTGAAACCACTATTCAATTAAAAGATATCAGATATGTGTTATTCGAATTATAATGCATGCATAGTCAATTATATTTATGATATTCTATCCATTGTTTTATGTGATGCAATCTTTACTACTCGACTTTAACCTAGATAAAAAAAAAATTCACATTTTCCAAAACTCCATAATTCATGATGGAAATGACGTATGAAGCTAAAATTAGTTCCGTTATCATGGAAAATCAAAACAGAATATCTGTGTAATTTTCATGACACTCAAGTTAACCATTCGATAGTTACTACTGCTTTAATTTTTTTTGAGATATGCGAGTAGTTCAGTGTGCAGGCAAATTTAATTGGTATTTTAATTTGGGAGCCAGATAGGTCACCCCAAGTGGTATGCGACGTTTAGTGACTTAGTAGGGGTGCCCGGGCTTATGGGGTGAGGTTAGTGAGTCCAGGTCAGGTTGGTGAATGTCTATCCACCAGTTGCGTGGTGGGCCGGATCGGGGGAGACCCCTTGACCTGTCCAGCGGGACTTTCCCCACACATCTCCTTGCACCGCAGTTGGAGGGATGGATTAATACGTCCGTCACTCCTGGACATACTGACACGCAGATTCTTACCGACCCCTCATACCTTTTTCCTTCCCAGAACCTCCTCCCTTTCCTTTCCTTAAAAAAAAAACCGTCCACACAGCATCCTCGAAGATGACAGGCCCTGAGAAAAAATATTTTCATCAGGTCCTCCTGTATGGAGTCAATGCAAAAATATATTAGTTCTTTTTATGCATAATTTATATACCTAGGTACAACTGCACTTACCTATGATATACGAGAATAAAAAAAAAACAGACATACTTTCTATTTTATAGTTGTATATTCCACATTCTAGGTTATTAAGCAAAAATTTTTGAAAACGCCTGTAAATTGTTGCTTCTTTGGAAAATAAGCTGGATTGAATATGAATATTATAAAAACAATTAAAACGCATATCTATGTATCAAATTGCCTGCCAATAAAATAATTATCTAACCGTAAAGTATACAGAAATGTTAGATTTGCCTGTAAACATGATGTTTTATTGTTATGCATTCTGTGGAGCATAACTTACTTAATGCCGGTGCCTCCGCGAAACTTCTTAAATTATTCGTATTCCGTGGTTAAGACTCAGTGGCTGTTCTGGTGGTGGTCGCGTATTGTTGCGGAAAGCGATAAATAGTTGTAGGTGTTTCGACACCGCGTAAGAAAAGTGCAACATTGACTATTTACTTTATGTTAAGGATTTTTATCATTCTATTTATTTTTTTATAACTTATTGAAGTTTGTAAGACTCATTGTAATATTTTAATCATTGAAGAAGATAATATTAACACATCCCAAATGAACCACGAAACCGAAAAAACAACAGAACTTAAAAAGATTTCAGTCGCATCTGGGACTCGAACCCAGGACCTCTACCTATCCGGGGTAACCGCTCAACCAACTTAGCTAATAAGACCAGTACAATTTACGCCATTTACACCGATATCATACTTCATGTTCGAGATTTGTTAATATTATCGTCCATTTTTATAAATCCCATATAATTGGCTGCTATCCTTATGATGATTGCAAAGTTTCATACTTATTAATAAAGGTCATGTGTACGTTTGCATGACTATTAAGCCGGTTTTATGCCTTTAGTAACATTTTGCACATACTCGTAGTGTATTTTTAAAAAATGCATTTATAAATATATATATATATATTTTTTTATTGGATGTTGTATAAAATGATAAATTCTCTCGGTAGGTATGTTTTATTGGCACATGTATTTCATATATTATCCTATTCAAGGCTTTATACGACGCGACATTTGGATAGAAAGCTACAGAAAAACGAATATGGAGGATATGAGTGTTATGTTTGGATAGATAAACAGATATTACAAATATTTTTTTCAAAAGATCGGTTATTCGCTTTGTGGCGCCATTATTAAAAAAATTGAATTAAAAATTACTTTGTAATCGCCACTTTATTAATATATACATATCAATATGTTTCGTTCCATTAACGGAGGACTGAACGCGGTTGGCGCAAACAAAAAGTTGTCCAAATAAGCGAAGTTAGCAGTCCACAATGGAGTGCTGATACCAACCCTGATGTATGGCAGTGAGGCATGGAACTGGCAGAGGAAGGATGAAAGTAGACTGAATGCTGTAGAAATGAGATCTCGGAGACGAATGCGTGATAAAACCATGTATGATCGTGGGAAAATGTTAAAATTCGAAAAGAATGCAAGGCTGATATAAGCGTAGTGAGCAAGATGAAGAAAGTGACGCTTAGATGGTTTGGGCATGTAGAGCGAATGAACGAAGAGAGGAGTGTAAGTAGAATATATGACGCGAATGTGAATGGAAGAAAAAGCCGGGGCGTCCGAGGAAGACTTGGCACGATCAAGTGAATCAAATACTTGAGTCGGGCATTATCAGAAGTCGGAATAACAGAAGATAATTTATGAAAGTGAATGAAGTAAGAAGTGTATACCAAGATCGAGTTGTTTGGCAATCCGTCCTCTCTGCCTACCCCTGCGGGGAAACGGCATGATGGTAGTTAGTTAGACATGTTTCGAAAGCGATGCTTTCCTCATCAGGAATGTACATAATACTATTATTATTTATATTCTTATTATCCCTGGTGAGGAAAGCATCGCTTTCGAAACATGTTGATTTGTATATATTAATAAAGTAGTGGTTACAAAGTAATTTTTAATTTAATTATTTGATATCACGAAGTTGATCATTGATTTGCTATGGGATTTTGCAAGCTGAAATAATTGTACCGACCAAAATTTTTTAACTGAGATTTTTGGTTTAGATGTAAGATTTATGTCGAATTATACCAAACTATTAGATTACTGCAATAACACAATCTAGCAACGAATTCATCTAGTTATATGTCGATAAAACTTAAAACAAAACATAGATTCCTACAATTAAATATTCCTATTACGTTTTGACTACTCACGGTTGGTTTATAAGTTCAAGTGAAGATTTGCGACTTTCTAAAAACTTAATAAAGTGTGTAACATTATTTAATTAGTGCTATGGTGCGTCATGCCCACAAAAATCAAGTTCTATAAAAGTTGTGCACATTACAAGTTTTTTTTTGTTGGTAATTATACAACGCCCTCGAGGTGCTGAAAAAAAAACTTAGATATATTATTAAAAAATACCATGAAAATATTGAAAATATAAGTAATTTGTCACACCGAATACTAAATTCAGTTTACGAATACTGCCTTACGACGGTTGGCATAATTATTATTGTTCATTCAATTCAGCGCTTCTAGATATTGTTTCCGATTAAAAAACATGCCCAGCGGCATTTGCGGTTTTGAAGTTCCTGTGTGACATTTGCATAATACGCGTACAACGTCACAAGCCATGATATAAGTTGTAAGTTGCACGGTAAAATGGAAACCACATTAATTGTCGAGTCCGACCATCAGACCGATAGGAACCATTAGGAGAGATTTATCTCGTAGTCATTTGGCTTATTGGCACTCCTAGGTTTCATTATTATGTCATCCTTTTCAGCGTTGCCATTCCGGAACAACTAAATAGAGGATACAAAAATGGGCGTATTCTACATCTGGGCTTACACGGTGTAAAAAGGACGATGGTCACAATATCTCACCCGCTTTTGGGGTTGCGAGGAACACGTTTTTTCCTATATTTTTTTTTTACTGTTGATTTATTGCCCAGGACGTGTAATGGGGGAGGTTTGATTGTCCAGAGATCCATGGTTGAGCAAGAATGACGGTGTTGGTGGCGCCACGAGACGTTCCGATAACATCTATTGTTCGATGTCCATGCGGGCAGCGGGCATCGGGCAGCGACCAGCGGGCATCGAACAGCGACCAACGGGTATGGTGCCTCGTACTGTCCACGAGCTTGAGTCTATTTGTACATTGTATTGTGGGCAGTGTTATCTTTTAAACCAACTTGAAGTTTGATGAAAATTGATTTTACCAGTTTTTAGCAACATAGATAGGAATACAGATATTGCCACGATTTCAACCTCGCTATAATATGAATTCAGAGAGGAAGCAATAAATCGTACCACAAATGCGGCGTTTTAAAAGTTTGGGATTTAACGTATTGACGTCATTAAAAGATATCATATTTAGCATTTTTCATTGTTATTTTTCTGTTAATTAATGCTTTTCCCTACTTAGATTAGACAAAGTCCCTTCACAGTATCAAACAGGCAATAATACAATTCCGGACAAATAGTTTTGAATAGAGATAGTATCGACTTGTCGAGTGTTTGCATTTAATATGTATGTAAAGGTTGGTAAGGGAGTAATCAATACCTATCTACTAGGTGTACATATTATATCAAGGTACACAAACACATTACATATGAGTAGATGGGTTGTGGTTTTACATACGTATCCATAAAGCGCTGTTTTACATGATTACTGTATACCTAAAACGGAACCTACTCTAGAAATGCCATTTATATTTGACATTCAACACACAATAATAATGAAAATTCTTCGACTTTCAGAGATAAGTTTTAGATTTATATTCAACCTCATTGAAAAACAAGGACGATATTATTTATTTATCATAACTACTGTCTTAAATTAATTATGTACGTACAACATAAATTTAAAATCAGTCGCATAATTTGTGTAGATACTGGATAACATTCTCGTGCAGTCCATAATGGCTGAAAATCTGCGACTACCTTAAGAAAAATGAGTGGAAAAATTACTTAAGAATTTTTTTTAATGTAATAATCGATCTACATAAATAAAATTCTACTTTTCAGTTGCAACCTAGCCTGTTTCATAAGTAATAAAAATTCTATTTTCCCAAGAAATAATATACATATTTATTTTTAGCTTTATCAAATAGGATACATCATGTAAAAGGAATCTTTTACAAAATTCGTAAAAGATTCCTTTATCTAGCAATATCATATATAAAATGGCAATTTTCAAAGATTTATTGCAATTTTTTTTTAATAATATTCATCCCAATCATCGAAAAACTACACAGCTTGCCGTTCGTCATAGAGTAATACGCGCCACTGCTTAATGTCTGTTTTATCGAGTCCCTCAAGAGCGAAGCTAGTTAAGCTGGACAGTTGTCGGGGGGTGTGTAAAGGGGGTGACAAAAGTTTGACAGTTGTCGCAAACACAACCTACTTAGACGCAGTGACTGCATCTGAGTATTTCTTGCAAAACTTGATGGATTATCCGGTCCACGAAAACTGTACCCTATCATCTACTGGCATCAGCCGGAGACTAGGAGAGAAGTACCCCAATACGCCAGTGGAAAGCTTATCCTAAATTGGAGCAGCCAAAACAGCGGTTCCAATGAAACTCGATATGTTTTCATTCATAAGGTAACGAGAAAATCACTTAATAGCTACTCTGTAGGCTGAATGGCACTCCCTCGGGTTAGCATCGTTTTTCTTAGTAACGGTTTGAATGATAGGACTAATTTAATTATGTCTCCTTACGCCAATCTTCTACGTAGTAAATGAGGTCGTCATTATTAAGAGCTGGTTAACTTCGTCAACATCCTGACCTCAGCCATATATAGAATCGAGAAGACGCTTGTGAGAGCCATGGGATTCCGATGCGAAGTCCCGTGCGATTGAATGACTACTTCTAGTACTATAGTACTTCTAGTAAGGCGAGTAGTGTTATAGATTATTCGTATTATGAATTTTTCTGAAAATGCTACGTCATCGTGACAATGGAATAATAATAGGTACAGACAGAGGCAAACACGCGAGCGTCCAAAGAAGTGCGATGCGAAACCCTATGGGTGCTCTTGAGAAATTTAACGAATGCTAAATATGAGTAGGTTAAAAAGTATTAAGTGGGTTGTTACTTGTTTCTTATTGTCAACAGGACAGGAAATATCAAAACGACAAATAACTCATATTGCACGAAGAAATCTCAAAAAAAATTCTGTGCAAAAGCATCGAAGTGAAAGATGTTAATCGCCGCTTGTCGTGGATTACATTTACCGAGAATTTATTGACAATTGAAAAAGATTTATGTTATTCGTTGTTCAATTCTCGTTGTTTATTTTGTGTTGTCTTATTGATATTTCCTTTTTCCCCGTTGCGATGTCTTGTAGGCAGTGGGCGGGACCGGGCAGAGGAGGGATCCCATGGTTTGTTTAGGTTACCATGATTTATGGCGGCGAGCGGAGGAATGATCCCCTACACGTATTTCCAATCAAATTCTTTGCATTCCTAATTGGGAAAAGCGGTTATGATCGATTACTAGAAACTGCACATAATTCGAAAAATTACTAACAGCCTGTTAGTTAAATTTGCTTTTATAGCATGACTTTATTTATTTTGTCGTTCTTTTTATTGTTATATTAACTTAATATGAAAATATATATAATACATAACACGAAAAACCAAAAAGAATTAACAAAGCATTTGAATTCAGTCGACAGGTTGCGGGTTTGATATCTACCACAGCACAAAAAAAAATGGTATTTGAGATGATATATTTGAGTATTTTGATGAGGTTTGGTCGGCCTTACACAAAAATTGACTACACCGCTGTCGTACGGTACATTGATGGAATATGAACACTCTCACAAATATTACATGGATAATCAGGTAGCTTTCGCACATTGATGATAAATATTCGATGGATTAAATAGTGCGTCAATTAGATATTAAATTAAAAGCGTTACTACGTCAACACTTTAAAATACTTGATTTTAGCTAATTGAATTTGACGTGCCACTATTTGTTATTTTTGTGCTTATTGGTTTCTAATCCGAATCCTGGAAAACTTATTTAAATTATCGGTACGAGTTTATCAGAATGGCTTTAAATGTTGTGTATTTATGTTTACAATCAAAATCAATGGATTTTGAAATTATAACGACATGTGTTACGTTATGTTGAAAAAATTAGCAACATTTTATTCGACATTATCAAATCAATTCACTGAATACATCAAACAATAAATTAAATTCAACATGAATGATAAATATCGGACTTCAGGTAGCACGCACAGTAACGTATATGTTAAATATATTAACAAATTGGTGTTTTTGTATGTACATCGTTGTTATTGTATAAATTAATCGATTCATATGTACCTGTAACATAACACTGAAACCATTGAAAAAGCAGTAATAAAAAAGGAAAGTTTCTGACCTCATGCGGATTGAAGAAATCTTCGTGTCCATCTCCTGAACACCCTATATCCTGCAGGAGCGGAGTCACGTGACGCTCCCACTCGTCCATGGTGAAGCAACTCTAGCAAGTTGTTTCCAACCAACCAATCATATGAGCAACACTCGATTCCAGAATGCAACTTTTCTATTAATACAATTCGATTCAATCAGAAAGTTACGATTAGTACAGAATTAGTATAACACAAGTTCTGAAGTTAGTTGGGAAAAGTTAAAACGCGCGGGAAAGTTCACGCGCGCTCTTCGAATTTGGAACTGTCAAAAAAATCCGCGGGCGGGAAAGTGCCCCCGCGCCCGGCGCGCCGCCTGGCGGTGCCCGGCGTTTTTTTTTCGATCTTTTTTTAAAGTGGAAATATGATTGTTTTTCCCCAGTGTCCGAAGTTTGTCGTCCGAAAGTACCGAGAGAGAGAGCGCGTTACCGGCACCGCTCAGTACAGCCGGCGGTGTGACGTTAGACTCGGGCGATGGAGCGCGCGGATTGGCTGCGGGGAAGGCCCGCGCGGAGGCAGCGGGGAGGGGATCTATCTGTCTCTATAGTCTCTCTCTACGGGCCCGCCCGGCCGCGGCCGCCTCTGCTACGGCGCTGGGCTCTGGGCCCTAACCAACCAACCGCTGAGGAAAAACTAAAGCGTAAAGCGGAGGTTCTCACGACCGAAGGCGCAACAAACAGCCTTACGTTACGTTTACTTACAACCAATCTTTCAATTAGAAAATATTTTATTTATCTAACGAATCGAAAATGAAAAACCTCTGGAATATGTTTTAATAGGGAATAATGTTCCATAATAAACACCACTCATATTCCAATCATTTTTCTTTCCACCGACCACTAAATTAGGTAGAAACTTACTTATCTTTTTAAAGAAAGATACGCATTCCCGAGTTACGAAAAACCTGATGATATTCGAAAATGCCTGCTACCATCACAATAAGCGGAAGATGTTGCTTGTGTTATGATGGAGGACTTAGCCATCCGAAGAATTAAACTCACGACTCCTGGGTGAGACTGACTGGTGATACTAACTGACCATTCCACCGTTTCTCTGGAGGGGTAGACAGAGAGGATAGACCGCCACAAAACGATATCTTGGCACACACTTTTTGCTTCATTCACACTCTGTTATTCTGACTTCTAATATGGCCTGACTCAAGTACTTTATTCACTTGATCATGTCATATCTTCCCTGGCTTCTTCTTCCATTCCCATTCGCTTCACATATTGTCCTTCACTGCTTTTTTTAGTTTATTATCTTTATATGCCCCAACAATATAAGCTTCCCTTTATTAATCTTACTCATTATGCTTACATCAGCCTTGCATTCTTTGCGAATCTCAACATTTATCACAGTATCATACTTGGTTTTAACATACATTCACCTCAGAAATCTCATTTCTACGACATTCAGACTATTTTCATCCTTCCTCTGCCAGTTCCATGCATTACTATCCATATGTACAAATTTAATATGATTATAATAAAACAGTTTTTAATCAACGAAGAAAATATAGCAAGACCTTAACGCGTGGTCTGCGTAATTTTTTTCTGACAGAAAAAAAAATCTTTATTAAAATTTACAAATCATGAAATACCAGCGCAATGCACCTAGGATAGGTAATAGGGAACATCGTGAATATAACGATGTAACTTTTAGTCTCATCCCTCCGAGGACAATGAGCCCAAAATGGGATGCATTAAATATGGGGTGCAGCGGGCATAATGGGTAGGCCAAGTGAAATGTACATTGATTAAGAGAATCAATGCACAACAGAAATGTGTGGCGCACGGCCGATAGTAGCGAGAGAGCCGCTGTTGTCCGAGTGCACCGATATAACTTATCGATAGGCCTTCAGACTGCCGAGTGATAGTCTGAACTCCGCGGATTGTAATATTACTAAACTTAAATCTCATATCAAAATATTTACAAAGATATAATTCTCTCAGTTTTCCATATAATCCATGAAGTATAATCACTCTTTGTAATTAACTCATTTAGGAATTTCCTAGATCCTTTTGAAAATGTAGGATTTTTTTGTAAATAATCCACAGTTTTTAGTCGATTGAAATAAATACAAATTCACTATGTGGCATCAATTAAAATTAAATGCTAAAACATAGATAAATAATAAGATAATTTAATAATTAACTTCATTAATAATCATCCATAATTTATTCGTTATTGTCCATACTTTTGTCATTATTTGTTTTTTTTTTCATTATATTCGACGATGGAACCATTGGTTTCGAAACATAATAAAAATAATACTTGGACGATTTATATAGCGCCGTTTTTGTGAAAAATCACCTCAAGGGCGCTCATTTCATGGCATTGAAGTTACTGTTTAAATCCTATTTGTCATCGATATTATATACACTAGAAGGTTATTGACGAAATAAGGGTAGGTGCTTATTTGTATTTATTAATATTTAATTATTAAATAGTGGATAAACAATTTTTTTTTTTTTATTTAAGAAAAAAAAATTGCTAAGATACGACCGATTTTTAGAGATATATAGAAAAAAATAGAATAATTACACAATGAATGTTTCAAACGTTACTCTTTAGTACATCCACATCGATGCAGTCTACGAGCAATTATTTTGATGATAACATTCAAATGAAAACGTTGTCAAATAAACGCATCGTCTTTATGATTATAGCAACCACTTCTTTAACTAAACAACAAAACAAAAAATAAGCCAGTTAAGAAAGACCTGTATGATTGCAAAAACAATGCTATTAATATTACCTTGGGCACTTATGTATTCGAGGTATGCATTTTAAAGCTTCTTCTGTAGACGATTCAATTCGAAGAAATGCAAAATCGTATGTTTTTGGTTTGAAAATTTGATGGCCTAGAAATATCATAGAAGATTTAATTAAATACCGCTTGCAGAATACACCCCGTCCTTTAGTTAAACAAGGTATTTTTGGTGAGTCTTTTTATAGGCCTAGAAACAGATAATGTTTCAGACCTAAAAACAGTTTTAAAATTCAAAATCTATTACTTACGAACCCTTTTTTTGGATTCATTTGCATATTTTTTTGTTGTAGCAAATTAAGCTTATTGGAGTATTTATGCATGAGCATTGCAAAAAAATATATAAAAATGCGTTTTGGTGATTTTACGAAGTGGATCCTCTTAAATTCACTAACTTTTCATTCACAGTATGCATCTACCTTTGCGAAAGCATCGCTATGTTTTCCCAAAAAAGCAACCTACGGAACCGACTTCAACCATATTTATTATGTCTTTTTTCTTATATTCGCGTTGCTTTAGGCATAGCCATGGGCTAAAACATGCTTTCGTATTCATGCGTTTTTCTTCGTTATTCTGTTGATTCCGCCACCCTAATCCACAGGCACACCCTCTCTGCCAAAAAAAACCGCCCAATACTTCACTTACTAGATAGCCCTACTCTGGAATACCGCTGATTGGTACACATTGTCTGATATTTTCATGGCTTTTTTTGCTTTGAAAGTACAAAATAGTTTTGGTTTTTGATTGTGCGTGCTACTTTCTACGTTCCTTGTAAAATTCCCATGACAATACTTGATTTTGATTGAGCAGTTATATTTAGAAATATGAAGTCACATTCTCATATCCACATTTTCCACTCAATTTACAAGTTTTCTATCAAGATATATACACATATATTTCTGTACCTGAGAGGTCAATGGTCCTGTGTTATAATGCGTTCAGAGGTAAATCAATATTTAGAACCGTTTTGTAGCGTCCTGTAAAATAGGTAAAACGGTTTTATTTTTACAGTTACTCCACACAGGAGGCCCTAAGTAATCTGTGGGGATGTTGTGTCAGGGTCTCTTAGAGGTAGGAAGGGGTGAACCTGTAAAGAGACCCATATTCTAGGAGAGAGAAAGCCGGCAAATCTTTCCACAGCCGGGCTATTGAACACAAGAACGAGTCGTAAAAACGACCCGTTCTCATTTGACAAATGTTAACCGTGTAAAATTTTGGGTGCGCGTTTTACGTGTTTCGCGACTGAGATCAATGATGCTAGTTCCTCAGAGCATCTTCCATTGAAATACCGGTAGAACAAGGACAGCATTTCAACCTAACGTCTGTGTTCCAAAATTGCAATCCGTTTGTTAAGATAGGCCAATCTATCAAACGGACCGTCCATTTCTGCACAAGAGTCAAGAGTTTTTTCAGATATTTTGGGCCTTCCGACCAGAGGTGGCTGCCAAATTCTACAGTGGGGCGCACTTGCGATTTGTACCGGTCTTAGCAGTTATGTAATATTAAAGTATTCGTGGAAGCTGAATAGTACGCCCAGCTTCTGAGAGACTAACTTTACTCTGGCTTCGATGGAGCCCCCATACCTGATTAGACATAAAACCACTCGGGTACACATATATAGATATGTAGATATATTTCAGGTGTGAAGTTTTTTTAATGCTTTGCCTGGGAATTGAATTTTTAAAATGGTATATCCGTATTTTTTTAACGGAATGGATTTCAAAGCACTATGGAATATGGCTTTTCCAGCTGGAGAAACATCGCGGACCTAGAAATATCAGAGAGTAAAAACTGTGGAAATTATATAACGTCTGTGCTCACTATTAGAGCGATTTTTCCATATCAAATAATCAGACAAACAGATTTTCTGCTTTATAATGATGTTAATATTAGATGTTTTAAATAATGTCTTTCATTGATGGATGTTGTCAATAATAAAATTGAAAAAGTTTTATCTCTACTACTTGATTCATACGGAGTTTCATATGTCATTCCGGTATAGTGTTTCAGTTTTCTATTTTTTTAAATGTCAATAGAGAAAGGATTAAATAAAAATATTTCTGTTGCATGACCAAGATCACCCCTTATGGGAGAAGGCTAGAAAAAATAAATAATTTGTTTTTTTTTTTTTTAATCTAACCTTTTTTTTAATGTTGACTGAACGTAAATATCTAATCGATTAGGTATAAAATGTTTATTTTATTTTATTTGCATTGCCTATAAAACACGAATTAGTTACAAGACCTATTAAATCTCCGCCTATATTATTGTTACGAAGATTAAGCGCCCAGTTTCAACCGGTTTCGAATAAACGCTGAAAAGTTTGGCATTTCGTGAAACGTATCCGGGAACACGTCCGTCGTATCGAAATAGAAAATGTTACATACGCCCAATCACGAATTCAAGCCCCGATGGTAGAAGCCGACAGCCGATGTCATCCTGTTCACTATAATTGATAGAATTAACAGATTTTGGAATCATTGAAAGAGGAAAGAACTCGATTTGAATAGCATTTACACAACAAAATTAGTTTTTTATTAATATCCTTTTTTTTTGATAACTTTAAAAATAAATATCGAAAAAATTGATAAAATATGGCGTTCATCTCGTTATTATATTGATAAAGGAGAGAAGGTGTACGAATTCATACTCTAATATAATCAGTAAAGTCGTTTATCAAGGAAATCTTTTTTTTATGAAAATTTCAACTCAAACGTTTGTTAATCTTTCAATTTTCCAATTTTTACTTATTTTAATGTGAGCAATATAAATCCGAGAGTCTTAAAATTAAAATGAAACATGATTCTCTCATTATCTAAAGATAAGAATAATGAGACATTATGTGAAAACAATATTTGTCTTTATCTAACTGGAGAATGACACTGGCTGCTGAGGGCTTAATTGGAGATTTAGTATACAAATGTACTTGAATACCTTCAATAGTTTAAAACACGAACTGATTAAATCAATATTTGTCTTTATGTAACTGGAGAATAACACTGGCTCTTGAGGGGTTAACTAAGGATAAAGTATACAAATGTACCTGAAAACCTTTAATAGTTTAAATCACGAACTTATTAAATTAATATTTGCCTTTATGTAACTGGAGAATGACAATGGCTGTTGGGGGGTTAACTAGGGATTAAGTATACAAATGTACCTGAATACCTTCATTAGTTTAAATCACGAACTTATTAAATGAATATTTGCCTTTACGTAACTGGAGAATGACACTGGCTGTTGAGGGGTTAACTAGGGATTAGGTATACAAATGTACCTGAATACCTTCAATAGTTTAAATCACGAACTTATTAAATGAATATTTTCCTTTATCTAACTGGAGAATGACACTGGCTGTTGAGAGGTTAACTAGTTATTAAGTATACAAATGTACCTGAATACCTTCAATAGTTTAAATCACGAACTTATTAAATGAATACTTGCCTTTATGTAACTGGAGAATGACACTCGCTGTTGAGGGGTTAACTAGGGATTAAGTATAAAAATGTACCTGAATACCTTCAATAGTTTAAATCACGAACTTATTAAATGAATATTTTCCTTTATGTAACTGGAGAATGACACTGGCTGTTGAGGGGTTAACTAGGGATTAAGTATAAAAATGTACCTGAATACCTTCAATAGTTTAAATCACGAACTTATTAAATAAATATTTGAAGGCTTTGACTTTGACTAATAGAAACACGCAATACCGATGTTATTTTTTTAAGCAGTAACCCATTGCAGATTAAATTCTACTTCGAAATTCAATATTTGATTTTGAAGCCTACCATTAAACAAATAACATGTAATTTGGGCAAATTGCACATTATAATGTAGCCTTATACGTTTTGTGGAGAGTGGAGAGCTTCGCCGTTGAATATTCTAAACAACCGAGGGGAGTAGGGGAGCACCTCCCTTTGCTGCCTTCCGCCTTCCTATTTCCTATGCCCTGCGGAACGTTTAATATTAGTTTGTAGTTATGTTCAGGTAGCCAAGTTATATAGTGCTTGTATGGTATAACTACGCCATATTATTCGGTACTAAATATTGCCGAACGCCTCTTCTACGTATTCGTGTGTAAAGGCTAGATCACACGGAGCAAACAGCGGCGAATGATCTCCACTTCTATACGCCAGCAGACAGTAACACGGAGCTACTGAAACTGGGAGTGAAATATCCTATATTGAAAAAAACATGAAACAAACCAAAAATATTCAACAACTAGCGACTAGTGACTGGCAATTGGGGAGTAATAGCGCCGCGTAGCGTTGAAGACCTCACGAGACCTCCAACTCGAACATAATATAATCGAACGCCGCTATGTTTAAACACTACTAAATGGCTTATTCGCAGTGAAGTCGCACGAAGCGATTTCGTCGCTACCATACAAATAGCAGCTATGAAGTTGCTCCGTGTTACCGAACCTTTACGTTTTCCCCAGCTATGGATGTTGGCAAGAAATATGTACAAGCTCGGTAGGGAAACTGTTTCGGGTTAAACATACTCCGGCCGAAATACTATTTTCTGCGGTGGCGGTGTTTCGAAATAGATTTCGATGATTTTTATGTGACGTATTATTAAAACCTTATGGCAGAGGAAGAGGTATGTGGTGGAATATTAAAATAATTGTCTCTAAACTCTAAGATTGTGCGTGGGTTTACCTTATTGAGAATAAGTTTTAATATAGTGCATTTGTACCTATATATTATAATATCCAAAAATCCAATAATGACTCAAAATGATAATATATGTAAAAAAAAAAATACAAAAAGTAACCCAAATATGAACAAATAAACAAAAAAACTGATTAAAAATAAAAATATATACACGAAGGACCTACCTAGATTATTGATTTTTCTATGAGCCATTTTTGTGTTGTCATTTAAAAAGTTTTAAATGATCGCAGCGCCCATAATTTTTGTCTGCTTTTAAATGTCAGACTATAGTACAAAATTGCATACTTATCAAATTATTTCAGGAACGTACCAACATTTTTACATATTATGTTAAAAATATGAATCTTCTTAAAAAAAAGGGCTCCGAACCCACAAAAAGGCGAATTTTATTAAATTATCCAGAGAACATAAATTTTTCAACTATTGTCGAATTTTCTTTAAAAAAATAAGAGTGAATTTAGACATTCACTATATCTAAATATTGAATTAGTGAGCGTCTAAAGTCACTCTTATTTTATAAACAATTTGGTGGGAATACTTTTAAATAGCAACACAAAGATGGCTCGTAGGAAAATTAAAATAACTGTTTTACTGTGAAAAAACGGTGTTCAGAAATTAGTATTACTTTCCTAAAGGCAATGATTCTGCATCATATTCCAAGATAATTTAATAAGTAAACTATTTTATTATTTGCTTTGCAAGAAGGATATTATCTAATTAAGTGGAAAGACGATTGTTTTGAATTTCAGAAATTATAATTATTGAAATAACCATGTAGTTGATAATAGATAAATTACATCAAAATTATAAACAAATAAAAACGTTCAAAAATTAACTACGTCATTTTGCCTTGTTCCCGTAAAACAAACTGTCAAACGCGAATGGAACACGCGTGAATAACGGATTTCAAAGCCAAAATGAGTAACTTGACGTTGCCATAGTAATGACATTATGTGGTTTCAAAATAACAAATATCTACATTGAATTGCCACGCAGAAAAAAACATTTCTTTCAATTAATTTTCCAGATCAACTTTTTATCTCTTAAGTCGGAAGCATTGCTACTATAGCACAATTGAACGGCAGCTGCTCATATTTCTGACTGAACGGATATATCGATCTGTAAATATACTTATTATCATATCTGTATACTTAAATTTATACTCAAATTATCTGGTATACGTAAACGATTACACTATACTTTTTTTTCTTATATCTTAACGATTTTTCTATATTAATTATTGTACCATACTCAATTTATCTGGTATACACAATTCTTTTTTGTACTATTCTTCACATCTCTTTATACTTAATTATTATACTCTTTTCTAGATATATAATATTGTCATATTATGTCAATACTAGCTTTTTCCCTTCTATTTTTTTATAATTTCACTCAACAACTTCTTAATTTGGATTTATTCCTAATTGGGCATTCAAAGCTTTCTTACATTTTGTTGTTAAAGTGTGTTTCAAATAAATAAATATTATTATTATTATTATTATTATTATTATTATTATTATTATTATTATTATTATTATTATTATTATTATTATTATTATTATTATTATTATTATTATTATTATTATTATTATTATTATTGTTATTATTATTATTATTATTAAGCGTTTAACCCATTAAAATTTCACATAAATATTGATGATATATTATTCGAAAATTGTCCGTTCATTGATTCCATTACCCGCAGCCCTTGAACTTATTTACACCCGCCGTTGCAACGGATACCCGGCCGGGTATTTAATGCATGAGAAAATCATATCGTATTTCTCGTTTAAAATATATTATTTACGCTCAATATTTATATTTACGATCGTGTTGATGTTAAAAGCTCACAGTCCAAATACCATCCATCTGTGGGCCGCGGGGTACCTACGTATTATAGCGTGCCTACATTATACACATATTTATGTAGGCGCTGGATCCTGGGTATGCAGAACATGTTAAACATATTAAACATATGAAACATATTAAATATATGCATAATATGTATTGGGTACGGAAGGCAAACCAGATATTAAAGAGCATAAGGTGAATATTAATAACCCTTGAATGCAATTCTCCCGTCATAAGTAAAAACACAGTAATTACCAAGAGAGTTATTTTTCGGGATGAAGGGTAGAGTTTTGTTTAACCTTACTAAATAACTAACTAGCCATCATGTCGTTTCTACGCAGGGATAGACAGGGAAGATGGACCGCCAAGCAACTCGATCTTGGAATACAGTTCTTGCTTTATTCACATTCATTCATCGCCTCATACATTCTCTTCTGTTATTCTGACTTCTGACATTGTCCGATTTAAGTATTTGATTCACTTGATCTTGGCATGTGTTTTTCGGACGTCCCCGGCTTATTTTTCCATTCGCATTCGAGTCATATATTCTCCTTACGCTCCTTTCTTCGTTCATTCGCTATACATGCCCAAACCATCTAAACGTTCCTTAATCTTACTTATTACGTTTACATCAGCCATGCATTCTTACGAATTTCAACATTTTTCACACGATCGTACATTGGTTTACCACTCACTCGCCTCACATATCTCATTTCTACGACATTCAGTCAACGAGTATTTCATACTTCCTCTGCCAGTTCAATGCCTAACTGCCACATATCAGGTTTGGTATCAGCACTCCATTGTGCACTGCTACCTTCGCTTCTTTGGACAACTTTTTACTTAAACTTTTAGCATATTTACAATAAATGAGCCTAACATACTGATTAAAACACCTGTAAACACATATTCTGACATATATTATTATCATTGTAATATATGTGGTATTAATAGAAAATTATATTATCTGTTGAAAATGCATTTTCTCTTTTTACTTATCAATAGTGAATGTTTATCACGTAATTATGGTTTAAAAAAAAAAACATTATAAAATTTTACGTATTTATAATTTTTACATTTACCACTATAAATCTTTATTTTATTTATAAAACCGGTATTAAAAACTTATGTTATAATAATGCCGCCATATAGTGAAAGACAGTGCTGTAGGAGAATTATGTAAGAAGGTAGAAACAAACACAAGGTAGATTAAGTATACACGCAGTAATTTTAACGTATGAACTGTGTTTTTACTTAAAGAAAAAGAAATACTGAGTTTTTCCTTACCAACAGCGATGAAAGTCCGATGACGTCAAAGACAATATCTTTTTTTTTTTTTAATGCGAAAAAAAAGTATTAATAAATTATGTCTTATGTAAATCATAAGAAATTTGATACTTAATAACTTCCCATACTCATTTCTGTGTTTTTACTTTAAAAAAATAATCAATAACATTTTTCGACTTTCAGAAAAATGGCTTTTCGTGATATTATCAGTAGCTGGTATTCTTATTAATATCAATCATATAAAAAAGTATTTTAAAAATTCCACTTATTTCATTTTAAATCAATACTCTTGCTTATGGTAGCAAGACAACCTCTCAATTTCCCATATGATTTCGCATCATCTGAAAAATAATTTTCCCAGAATGAGAGGCATGTGTATTAAAATCGCATTACTCGGCTCGATTTTCGCAGAATCGCACAAAATTGGCCGATTACGATCGCTACTGAAGTATGGTATGCGGTTCTTAACATAATAAAAGATAATCTCCCTTACAGTAATCCCTTATGGTTTACAAGCTATTAGTGGTAAGTACGCGGGGATAAAGTTGTGCCACTTTTACAGCGGGCAGATAACTCTCGCGGTATTAGGTTTCATGGTGTTTTATATTGTATACCCGAGATGAATATTAAAGGTTATTTGATCGAAAGGTTATTACAATCCGGGCTTAAGCGGCTTGCGAGATGAAAGGGTGTGCCATTGGAAGTTTGATTCGGAAAGCTTCGTGGCTTCCTTTATAATAGCGTTGCATAATGTTTCATTTAAATTGGCTTATATGCTTTCTAAAAACAAGATGATCCTTTCTATAATGATTCCTTTACCCAACAGTGCAGAAGCCTCACGACGCAAATTTTAGTGTAAATTTTACAATCAAAATTGAAAAGGGATCATATCGTTAGAATGTTACTTTTATAATAATTCCCTCGAAGAACAAGATCGATACTGTTTAGTATTTAATGTTAAAAATCTGTAATTGTTCCATAACTATTACAATTTTTTAGAATAAAGTTATGATGTTGTGAATTCTTGCTTGTCATTTGGGCGCCATAATTGATTTGACAGCGAAGGTAATGCCTAGTGACGACTATTACTATCTCTAAACAAAGAAACATTAATTTTATTCCAAACATTTTTTTTTTTTCAAAATACATCCAATTAACAAAGTTATTAAGTTGGTACCTACTTGTGTTTTGCATTTTGTAAATATTCTACTCAAACAAACCTCCTTGTTTCAACCTAACCAGAGTGGTATATCTATGGGCTAACCTCAATACAACATGGCGGGTTAAATGTTTTTCATACTAATTTTAAAACGTTATAGCAATGCTTTTACATATTGGATTTAATTCAAACTACTCTCTAAACCTCAACGGCATTAATAAGAACAAACTCTGTTTGAAACCGGTCAAGTAATTTTCGAGAAAATCTAGGATTAAGAATCACACAAGGATTAAAAAAACTCACAGATCATATTTATACATGGCGATTTTAAAAAAATATGTCACGTTCCTCGTTGATGCAAATTTTGATATTACGAGTATATTCAATCTCTTCTGCAAATCTAAAACACTGACAAACTGGGTATTTTTAAGGTAATTTATCATGTGACTTCTAGATAATAATTATTTTAAAAATAATTACCAATCAAAGTCAATCAAATACTTGGGTCGGGTCATGTCAAAAGTCAGAATAACAAAAAAGTATGTACGTGAAGCCAGGAGTGTGTGCCGAAATAGTTGTGTGACGGTCTATCCTCTCTGCCTGCTCCCGGAGGGAAACGACGTGATGGTTAAGAGGAACGGCTGCGCGGCCTGTTTCATGCAAAACTTAATTATGGATTAGAGTCCAAATACCCACCCAAACATAATGAAATATTTTTTAATCAAAAGGTATAATAAATATCTAGTAAGGGTTAGAAGTATTTTATTGATTTTTGTTTTAATTTAGAAAATATAAACCACAAAAGATGACAATTTATTCACATTTTTAGGAGGCGACTTTGGCAAATATTTGTGACTAAAAATGAATAGTATTTTTTTAAAAAAAATGTCTCTAACCTACCTCAGGAATATGATGAAGTATGCAATAAAATTTTAAAGACTGCTAAAAATTGATTAATTTGGGTCAAAATTTTACATTTAGTTAGCGCCAAATTCACGGTTATTTTTACATACTTTTTTGATTTCGTCGCGCTCACACTTTGTCAGCCTTTTTATGATAGAAAGAGACACAATACTGCCAATTGAATTTTGAAATCGCAGAATCCCAAGCGAATACGTTCGTCTTAACTGTTAGTTAGTTATAATGACTTATTAAATGAAAAGAATAAATACAATATTCAGATTATCTAATTGATAATCTAGGGAAAGTTTGATGGAAGACGTAGCGTTGGAAGACCCTGCATTTCATGGCGTAATCTACGTAACTGGTACGAGTGCAGTCTCGCAGAGCTTTTCCGGGCTGCTTCCGGGAGGGTGAAGATTACCCCGATGATAGTCAACCTGCGATAGGAGAAGGTATTAGAAGAAGAAGAAGGCGAATGCGAACTGCTTAGACTACTTCCTAGGTAGATGAGTATGTTTTTGATTGTTGTTTTTTTCTTCAACAGCAGTCATGTTCATTGAAAACAAACAATAAATTCAACTTAACGGTATCGTAATATAATGTTGCCAAAAGATGTTATGGGCCATTTGCGGCATCGAAAATATTAAATCTATCACTCGTACAGTGTGTTTCGGATGTACATTACCTAGCCTTCACCCCTCCCCTCTCAAATAATGTAGCTTGGTCGGGTTCTAAATACCCGGCCCGCCTCTATAGCCGTATTACCTACACCTACCAAACTGGCCACCGCTGTCGACTCCAACGGAACTAGAGGTAGATCGAAAGTCAATAAATCACTAATTAAACTACTTATTAATTTTTCTTCTATTTTATCCAATAACTAGCTGGTGTTTACATGCATACAGAGGCGTGCATTCCATATAGGCACATAAGCACTGCCTAACCTACCTTACTCGCATAAAAAAACTACTTTAAGATTTATAAAAACAATGCATAAAATCAATCGATACTTTCAAAAGTTCCAGATATTCGTAACGTCTTTTTGGTTAGCCTCGTCCCAGCTTCGCGCGCGCCCCACCAATTGCTTAATGTGTCAAAAGCAGGAACTAAGTATGCAAAATGTCATATTTAAATATTGACGGTATTCTATCTTTTAAAAATGTACATGTACACGCAATGCAAATTCAAGAAAAGACTTGCTTGTGTTAGTGTTGGGGAAGGCCGTGCCTACCGGTATAAATTACACATGCGGAAACCAGCGACATCCGTTGGTATCTCTATTAATTAGTTGACTTTCTTTCATGCAATTATGTGATCGATATAAATATTGAAATTTTATATATCTAGTAGTTGGTTTGTAATCCCAACAAACATCAGCTGAAGCCAGCAGTTTAGCTATTCTTAGCCAAAACTTGCCACGTCCGTGGTAAGCTTTGAAATATCAATTAATTCACTGTTTTCCTACTGCCTATCGTAATTAAAAACTCTTTGCACGCCATTGCATGCATATCTACTCTGCGTATGCAGTGCCATATAAAATGAGATATTTTAAAATGAACGTCAACAAGATTGCCACGGTAAAAATAAAAAAAACCTTACCGATCCCTAAATTTTCTCCCAAAAACGCTATGAAATACCAAAACTCATTATTATTATTATTACCAAACTATCAATACTATTGTATATTTCGTTGATTTCATAGGTGCCATGTTAGCTTTCCATAGTAGTAAAAGTTACTTTGCGAGCTGAAAATGTTTGCGAAGACCTTAATATTCTTTGCAGAAAAGCTGTGCAATTTTTAAAAGCTTTTCCTGCTTCTGAAAAACGGGATTTTTTTAAATATTGAATGTATGACGGTCTCCGTAGTTGAGTGGTTACGATCCTTGGCTACGAATCCGGAGGTCGCGTGTTATAATCCCGGCGTACGCAAGTAAAATTTATTTGATTAAATTATGTTATTTCCCAATTTATTAATTAAAAATAATATGTAGTAATTTGCGATACATTCCAGAGTGGTAAATACTGTCAGTATCGCCCTGGTGAAAGATGACCTTTCAGAATCGAAACGTTGTTGAAATGGCTTTAGCCGTGTTTGGTCACCAGATCTGAATAGCCACATACTTCCCCACCCTCCTTTTTCTTATTTCCTTCCCCTCTTCAATACCTTCAACCTCACAACATACCCCAATTAGGGATGCCATGGTTTCACTGGCTCCAGACGGTCGAGAGCAGCTGGGACTCATGTAAGGTATAACATTTAAAGAAATAAATTTATTGTACTAAATAATATTATGTTAGGTTAAAATGTTAAATGAAGGTACCCGATCAAAGGTCAAACCGTGAATAAAAAACCTTTGAAAAATTAAAAATGCATTCGGGTAGAACTTTGCAAATCATACATGAAGATAGTAGCCTAAAATATGAGAATTAATTGAGGATAAAATTAATATTTCTTATTTTGCAATATGAGGATCCATAAAAATGGTGGAAAGTAAATAAGTAAAACTAGCTCAATTGTAGAGCGTTCGAGTGTCGTTTTCTGTTTTACTAGGTTTAGCCTATTGCAGTCCTGCAATTGGTTTGTATGTATTTACAATATGTTGTAATGCGGATGAAGCAAGGAGTGTGCGTGTTATAAATAATCTTTAAAATGAATATTAGATAAAATTTTCTGTTTTATATTTCATTGTAGAAAATAATATTAACATAACCTAAATGAAACATGAAAACAGAAAAAACAACAGAAAATAAAAAGATTTCAGTCGCACCTGGAACTCAAACCCAGGTATCCTATCCGGGTCAACCGCTTAACTAACTTGGCTAATGAGACCAGTTCAATTTATGTCATCTTCATCGATATCATATATCAAATTCAAGATTTGTCAATATTATTTTCCATTTTTTTGTCCCATATTATTGGCAGCTATCTTTATAATGATTACAAAGTTCCAAAGGAACACAATTTTTTTCTTTATTTTTTCTCTTTCATTTAGGATATGTTAATATTATTTTCTACAATGATTAAATAATACAATGAGGTTTTTTAAGTCTCAATAAAAATAATTAATAATTAAAAATTTAATAGTTTTATATTTCATTTAAGATTTTTTGATGTCATCTTCTTCAATGATTAAATAAATACTTGTATTGAAATCATTATCTGTAGGCCATTTGAAATAAATTAAAATGGCAACCCTCAACAAAGGTGTTTGACAACGAAATAATGTTAATGTTATATTTATATAAATAAATTAATTAAAAATTATGATTTCTTCAAACGATTGGTTATCACTTTATGGCGTCATTATTAATAAAGGAATTAAATAATATACTTTGTATTCACCACTTTATAATTATGAAGATATCTACATGTTTCGAAAGCGATGGTTTCTTCATCAGGAGTAATACTAAAAATAATAATGTCAAGTATAGACAAATGATAAAAATTAGAACACAACAGACAAATTAAAAACAAAAAGAAAAATTGAATAAAGTAGGTAAGTAATTAATCAAAAAAGAAATTATTACAAAACATTGAATAACAAATTAATATTAGAAAAAAAAAAAAAAATATTTTTATTATTAATATGAAAATAAATTCAAGAGATTGCTATTTTTTTAATTATTCGATTATTCATTAAATTTAATTCATCTTTAACGCTTATTTTTACTTCATTTAGATATCTTCATATTAATAAAGTGGTTAATACAAAGTACTATTATTTAAAAATATTATTTAATTCATGAATTAAAAATTATTTACCAACCACCCAATCAATATACACATATCAATATGTTTCGAAAGCGATGCTTTCTTCATTAGGAATATATAGAATACTAAAAAATAATAATGTCAAGTATTGACAAATGATAAACATAGAACAAATAAAGTGGTGAATTAATTAATTGAAAGTATTTTTTAATTAATTTATTAATAATGACACCACAGCGTGAATACCAATCTTTTGAAGAGATTATATTGATATTACTAGGTGGATGGTGCACACTGTACAAAAGCTAACATCCCATATTATCTGTCGAAGGACTTTCGTTCGCCCCTCGACGGGCTGGAGAACTGGCGCGCTCCCACGACGCCGAGTTCCCCTTGTACGCAGACCTCGCCTGAAATGCGACGGTCCAGTGGCCTGTTAGCTTTGCCCAAAAGCCTCAATAGCCAATATAAATTTAGCTAAGCACTATAACGCAGTTTAATGAGGTACTCGCCCTCGGCTCGGTGCCTTGTTCCCCTTGTGCGGTCGGAGTCAATCTAACGAGACCAGCCCGGATAAGATCGATAAACGATGGATACACATTCGCAACTATAACTATTTATGATGGGAGAGTAATTGTTGCAAATTTCGCAAAATCTCACGCAAAATTGATAGAAATTTTACTCCAAATAAGGTCAGTTATCACTGGTTTAAGTACTTGTATATTAACTAGTATTTTAACACCCTGTATATGTATAACATATATTATAAGAATCCAAGACAGTCCTCCTCGATGGAAATTGTGCCGAGGCGGACTGTGAATATAGTAAAATATTTTTATGTACTTATATTTTACAATGTAACGTGATAAATTAACGTATCTTAAATAGCCTTTAATAAAAAAATTCAAGTATTAATAAACAGGTGTCATTATTTGAATTTTGATGCGTAATGTCGTGAAATTTTTTCTGTGTCATTTTGGTTTGTTTTTATTTTTCTTACAAAATATCTTACTATTTGTCAAAAATATACTGCTTGATCAATAATTGTCCCACTGCATTTAGATAGTGCTTCTAGAGCATAGCTGCATCCAGAAATCCGCCGATGCATTATATATAATATTTAGCCATGAGCACTAATGAATGTCATGTCCCAGATAGATCCTTGAGAAATACGTATTATATCCAGAGCTCTTCACTGGGAACGAACTAGTACAGCGCTACCGGGAGGAGGGTCGGTAGGTCTAGTGGGAGGAAGGCTTTGTTGCCGACTATATCGCGAAGTCTGACTAGGCAGCTGTATCACGTATATCGAACGTATGTGTATTGTAAGCATGTTTTCGGTAGGAGAACTAACAGATTTGTAGTTTGTTACAATTAATGTTTATTCGTGTCTTTTATCCCGTTGTCATTTTTAAAGTGTGGTACTTTACAAAGGGGAAATAGATATCCTGGTCATATTCTGAAAAGCGAAATATACAATTTAAACCAATTTATAATCTAGTGAGAGATTGGTGGATGCTGTAGAGTAGGAATACGCCGCACTTCATGGCTTTATAATCTATGCACGTTACTAATAAAATTATAGTTCCCCAAAGTTGGTTCGGGCTGTTACGTGCAGCCTGCACGATGAGTCTTACCCTGATGATAGCCAATCTCTGATAATAAAGGGTATCCAGAAAATAAATTCGTGCAGCAGCTAGTAAATGATAATAAAATATGACGGATTTTGACAATTCTTAAAAATAACAATATTGGATCCCTCTTATAAAAGTAATGTTCCTCTCAAGATGCTTTTTTGGTAGATACATACATTTTTCAAGGGAAATTCGCAATAGTTTATTAATCTGTATTCAATATGTATATATTTAGATTTTTAAACAATTAACTTCCTTTTGACAATCACTGTAATAAAACGTTGAACTATCACTACATTTTTTTATGGTAATTTTAGGGAATGAACGTTTAGTCCCGGAAAATCATTTCATTCTCAGTACCTTCAAGAAACGTGCCGATTCAATGAAGATACCTAGATTGATAGTAGGTATGTACAACAAAGGTATAAAGCACGGGTAGAGAGAAGGTAGAACAGGGTAGATGGGAAGGAAGAAGCGAGGTGGTGGGGCCGATCGGCAGTGGGCGGTGCGGCCGCTGAAATACGGCGCCCCGTAGACCCCGGCGATTGGGAAACAGCTCGCCGTTTGTCGGGGCGAGGGGGTCCCTCAGGACACCACTGCCTCGTCCTACCTACTACCTTTATGGGGACATAAACATCTTGTATCACTGATTCATCCGGACCTTGAACATGGCAGCGGATCTTTATTTCTTCACCCTTGTTGGAATAAGTCGACGTTCAGCAAATAGGAATCAGATCGTGAAAGTTCTCCCTTTATGTCCGTTTTATGTGTGTGTTCAATTTTATTTGGAATTTTATGTAAAAACTAGTAACGTCGAATTTTTTAGACATTTTCCAATGTGATGATAATCATATTGAAATTTACTGAGCTTCATTTCGGGGTAATACTAGAAAGAGTATTTAAATCAGGAGTTGTCAAAATATATTAATTGTTTTGTGTTTAATTCGTAGAACTCCATTTAATTTTTTTTTTTTAATTTAATGAAAATTAAATTGATTAATTGAACGCCGAAACAGCTATCACAATAATAAAAACTAAAAATACTTGCAGAACTTAATAATAACATTATTAAATTTAATTTATATTAAATTTTTAAAAAAAGGCATGTTACCAAAGTAAGCATGGAATGATAAACGAGAAAATCTGAAAATATATTCAGTTTTATTCACACAAGTGTAAATAATAAAATTATGAAATGAATGCTTTGGAAGATGGAAAATATGCAATAAATTGGTGTACTGGAGAGTATCGTAAGCTAGAACTTCAAACTACTATGTTAAAATTAGAGAAATTAATGTGCAAAGAGGGGATTGGTGGTCTCTTTGTCACAAATTAATGTACTTAATGCAAAATTTGTCCAAAAATTAAGGTAACCTAACTACACGTACTTCTAACTAAGCTTATTTTTACCACGGCATCGAACAGAATGTCTTGTTTTTTCAGGAAGATTCTTCTTCTTCCGGTGTCCTCCCCCATCGGGGCAATCTTCGTCGCGAAACAACTCGGCGGAACTTCACACGAAGTTGTGTCTTACTCTGTGTCATCTTCCAATACTAGTCGTCTGGATTAACAATCGGATAATCCCGCATGTTCTTCTTATCATTTCTTGCAATATAACCTAGATATTGGAGTTATCTTCTCTTCATCGTTTGCAAAATTTCAGAATTCTCGGTCATTCAACGAAAGACTTATAAATTCATTAATTGATAAACTAAAGTTCTTAAAAACTTAAGACAAGATTTTTGTGCATAGCGCAAAGGGCAACAATTATTTTTATAAACAATAATTATTAGCCTGAAACACTCATCCAAATTGAAAAAAACCTTTCCGAGCAAAGATAAATGTCGCCGACAGGACTCGAACCTGCACCCTTCTGATGTCCGGTCAGATGCTCTACCGTTCAATAAAATGTAGACATAATTTGTCTCGACGCCATCTATTTGAGGGATTTTGCCGTTACAAGCCTTTCTCATACTAATAAAGTTGGTTGTTTACAGGTGAAAATATAATAAAAACAGTAATTATTGAATGAAACACTAGTATATATTGATTAACTTGGCGGCTTTGCGATAAGCCGACGTAGCTCAACGGTAGAGCATCTGACCGGACATCAGAAGGGTGCAGGTTCGAGTCCTGTCGGCGACATTTATCTTTGCTCGGAAAGTTTTTTTTTTCAATTTGGATGAATGTTTCAGGCTAGTTTCAGGCTACTTTTAAATTCTTTCATAAAAAGTATTTTGACTCTAATTTATTTCACAAAGTGCATAATGTGTGGCGTTTGTTGGCATTGCTATCACAAGTAACTGCATTATAATATTCAATTAAGCGTTTTGCCGTATATGCACACATGCAGTTAGAATGAATTAATCCGTTGCTCCGGCGGCTATTTATGCGCGTGTAGAGAACTTAGTTAGCTATTCGATTGGGTTTTGTGCGGTTAAGTGCGACAGTGGTGCCCGCCGTAATTGACCGACACCCTGTAACGACTTCTGATTAAATAGGTATCATTGGGAATTTATATCCTATGCGGGCTAAGCGGCTTAATTAAATGGGATATCTCCCACTGCCCATGCCGTACGCGATACGCTCTGGGGTGTTGGATGTTAGACGTTAAATGTAGGCCCGACCAGCAAATCTTACTTCGTACCATTTTTCGGGCTTATACTGTCAACCACAACCACCTAACACTATGTGGTGTCATTATTAATAAAATTAATAAAAAACATTTTATTTACACCACTATTGTGCAATACATAAATATCAACATGTTTCAAGCTTCCCTCATCAGGATACATAGTATACTAAGAAATAATTAAAGTATAGACAAATAATAGTTTTTTTTAATTTTTATTTTTATTTTATGTAAATCAAATTTAAAAATGTTATTATTAAGTTCTGCAAGTATTTTTAGTTCTTATTACTGTGACAGCTGCTTCGGCGTTCAAGGCCATTTTCAAACTGCGGGCAGTTTTAGAATAACATTATTAAATTTGATATACATTAAATAAAAAATAAAAAAATTAAATGGTGTTCTACGAATTAAACACAAAAACGATTAATAACAATAATAGCTTAAGAATATACAAATTACAAACATAAATAAAAATTTACAACAATCGATGAAAGCTGGTAAGTAATTAATTAAAAATAATTGAAAAACAATAACAAAAGTTTATCATAATATATAAAATAATTAATTTATATTAGAAATTGAAATAAATTAAAATATTATTATTTTTAATATAAATAAACACAAGGCATAAACATAAAACAATTAAAGTTATTATTATTATAGTTTTTAATAATAATATTTTAAACATAGGTATTAATGTGAAAATAAATTTAAGATATAGCTATTTAAAAAAGTCTATATTATTAGTAATTGACTATTAACACAAGTTCTATTTCTAAAATTACTATTTTATCTAATTAACCCAACAAAAAATAAGTACGTTTAATCAAAGAACTGTCAACAATATTCCGCCATTATTTGTATTTATATTCAAACAACACAGTAGGCTATCCATCTTGGAGACTCTGTGTTGAAGTCACATTCTAGGAAATGAAAAACTGAATATGGATCTTGAGGAGTTCCATGTTGTTGGATGTAGAAAACACAGGAGCCGTCAAATGGTTTCATAGTTTATTTATGAAAAAGCTGTGGATCCGGCTTGGTGATGTACTCTTCGGTTCACGGTAGATACAAATAGACAATAAATCCTATATATTGATATATCGAGCTTCAGGTGATTTTCCACAATAACGGTACAAATTTTCAAAATATTATTAATAATTTCAAAATGTCCCTAATGTGTGAATCCGTGCCCTCTAGCTTAAAAAAATGCCAATTCAACCCATTTCAAAGAAGGGAGACCGCTTGTCAAACTGTTCACAAGTAGTAGAATAAGAATGGGTAGTAGAAACAACCCGTTCTAATTTGAACAACATCGATCAAGAACAAATGTTGGGCACGCGTTTGACGTGCTTCCCGACTGTATAGTGTACACCATGGCTAAGGATTCCATGACGCTAGTTCTTCGAAGCAATATCCATTAAATTGCCGGTATAAAGAATACAGCATTTTCATCTGACGACTGTGCTCTAAAACCAACGATCCGTCCGTTAAAGTAAGTCTTCCCTTATTGGTAATCTCTGAGAATAATGGAAGAGGTATCAAATCTTAGATTCACGTCAATTAAACACGCCGACAAGAAAAAAGGTGGAATTTAAGCACATAAGAAAACGTTCTTTCTCATTTTGTATAGGATTATCGAATGTGCCCATTTGCTTCGTGCCTATTTCGCTCTCTTCGTTCGTTATCCCGGCGGAGCCAGGTATTAATTCTAATTGGCAATTTGGCAGCAATGGATCAAAATGCATTCATCCAAAATACATGTGCACTAATTTATGGATGGAAGTAATTAAACCTTGCGAAGATTCGAATTCTATTACGAAGAGATGTAACAAAGGAGTGCTTCGAATCCACAATTAAAATTGGATAATAACATAATAAATGAGGTTTCCTTTTCGATTACGCGTTTCGATACATAAGTATGTGTATAATGTATTTATTTTGTTTTAGGATTTACCTAAATATTTGAAAGATGTTTTCTTTGACAATTTAGTGACACAAATATGTCTCTATACATAAAAATAAATGTTTGTCTGTCTGTCCTCGATTTTCCCGAATATTACTTGACGGGTTTCGCTAAAAATAGTACAGTTTGTTCTTATTAGTGCCGGTAAGGTTTAGAGAGTAGTTTAACTGAAACCCAATATGTAAAAATGTTGCTATAACGTTTTAAAATCAGTATGAAAAACATTGAACCCGCTATGTTTTATTTAGGCTAGGCCATATATATACCACTCTGGTTAGCCACAGATTACATGTTAAAAATAATGATTTTTTTGTGTAGAATATTTTCAAAATTGAAAACACAAGTAGTTACCTACTTAAGACCTTTTTTATTTAAATATGTTTTATAAAATAATTTTTAGAACTGAAATAAAATTTTCAAATTAACGGTTTTTTTGTTTCTTTGTCTAGAGACAGAGCAGATCGCTGTCAAATCAATTATAGCACCCAAACGACAAGCAAGAATTCACAACTTCATAAATTTATTAAAAAAAAATCCGACCAAGGTTTCATTCAAACATGTTTCAAAAGCAAAGCTTCCCTCATCAGGATACATAATATACTATATTGATATTTGAATATTAGAAAAAGTGGTTTAAATAGAGTTATTCTATATTCAAAAGATGTATAATCACTTTGTGGAGTAATATTTATTAAATCTAAAACTTTAAAACATAACGTGTTAATCTGGAGTGACTTGTCAGGTAAACATGTTTCTGTATAACTTTTTATATAATAAGATAAACCCTAGAAAGTAATATTTGAACAGCGCCCTTTAGGTGATTTTTTACAAAAAAACGGCGCTGTACAAATCATCCAATTATTATAATTATTATTATTATCGTGGTACAACTTGTATGATCAACAAAATACTGAGCAGATTCAAAAAGTGCAAGTCGGATATGAGCCTTATGAACGATATTTAGAAGTACTTAAGTCGGATTATGTCAAGTGATGAAATAACAGGAAGACATTTGAGACGATTTATGAATGTGGATGAAATAAGGGTTGTAATGTTATAACAGAATTATGTGGGCTTTTAGTTTCGCCTGGGGAGAAATGGCGGGAAAATCTTTGCTAATTCATCTACTTACAAATTGGAAAACAGTCGTAATTAGTTACTTTAAGACGGTTCCGAGATAAATTAGAACACTTTTGAAGAGTGATAACAAAAAATCTAGCCTAAAAACCTTACCTTTTTTATAAGAATACCCCACAAGAGTCCCAACTGCTCCGAACCTTCTGGAGCCAGTGAGACTATGGCATCCCCAATTGGGGAATGTTGTGAGGCTGAAGGTATTGAGGAGAGGAAGGAAAAGGAGAAGAGGAAGGTGGGAAAATGGAAAAAATCCTGGCTATTCAGATCTGGTCACCAAACACGGCTAGAAGCCATTTCAAGCAACGTTTCAATTCTGAATGGTGGTCTTTCACCAGGGGGATACTGAGGGTATCCTTCCACTCAGGAACGTGCGCAAATATACTACACATTATTTTTATCTAACCTTGCAAACATGTTTTTTTTTATTAACTTTTCGTGATTTCATATCGCTTTTAAAAGGGGTTCTGTTTTAATGCTGTTCTGAATTGTCCTGATACCTTTAAGACAAAAGCTTTTTTTAAATTATTTATGTTAATTACTTAAAATGGAAACAATCAGAATTCGTATTATTTTATTAACAATAAAAACGTCTATTTAGACCTACTATATCAAGGGTGTGCAATGATGGCTGTCGGAAAATATAATTCAATCCGCATTACTTACTCTTGGAGAAACTTAGTCCATGCAGTTTTGGGTAAAACATATTTGGCTTTTCATGAGGGATATTGATATGCTCCGAAGGGATTTAGAATTCCTGCTAAAAACGTATATACGTTTGTATCCAAAAGCGGTTGGCTTCAACCAATAATTACCGTATTAATTGATTTATGCTTCCCACCTTGGTTAGTTGCTAATTATCATCAATGAAGTTTTGGATAAAACGTCGGAAATAGCAAACAAGTTTTTCTCGTGAGTTGTCCGGTGCCGAACAGGGCACGTGTTTCAACCGTATTTTCATAATGAATATTAAAGGAGGATGAGGGTAGCTAATTGACTATGCTAGATAGTAGACATTTGACGGGGTCGTGGAAGGAATGGGACTTTAGACAGTGCAGTAGCGCCTTCCTTCGGTGGGAATTTCCAGTAACACCGCTCTTCAGCGGCGACCGTTCCTCTCACACGTGTACCGCTGTATCACCACCTGCTGAGTAATTAAAGCCTACCATTATTTTGCATTAACGCAGCGGAAGAGTGGCCGCCCGCCGTACATTGTATTCAAAGTGTCCGGCAAAATCAATAAAATAGGCAACTAGAAGACGAACGGCGCAGGGACGGATTGGAAAACATTATTTTAATTTTTTTTTTTTTAAATTATTTATTTATATTTTACATAAACTCCACAGAGGAAGCCTTGAGGGAAATTATTTCCCTCAAAGCCTATATCATCTTTGGGTAGGCTGAATGGAGGGACTTTTAGAAGATAGGAAGGAGTGAACCTGGGTCTCAAAGACACCCATGTTGTAGGAGAGGGGAAACGCAGATCATTCCACAGCCGAGCTGTTAAACACAAGAACGAGTCATAGAAGCGACCCGTTCTTATATGACAAATGTCAACAGTGTGCAAATGTTGGACGTGCGTTTGGCCTGTTTCTCAACTATGCTCCGGTGTCGAAGGGATCTGGGACACTAGTTCCTCAGAACTTACTCCATTAAAATACCAGCAGAACAAGGACACATTCTACTATTGTACCGTATTTATATTTTACATTTCACTGTAACGAAACATTTCTTCTATTTTCATATATCTCAACTCGTGTAGATAGTCATAACATTCAGATCTTTTTATAGGGACACGATGTCCGGAAACTATTGGTACCACCGGAAAACTAGTGAATTTACATTACATAGAGAACCCAAAAAAACTCCTTTTTTTAATTTTTTTTTTTTTTTTTAATTTGACAACTAAATGGATAAAAAAATATTGAAGCCGGGTTTACGCTTCGGTGCATTTTATAAGATAATAAAAAAAATAATGGTAATTTATATCCTATCGACCAATTTTTTTTAATTTGACCATAAAAAAATTAATCTTCGGATTCGATTTACTTGAGAATGAAAACTTAAATCAAAAAAAGTATATCCCGGAAAATCGACTCCAAATGAGTAATAGATTCACCAGTTTCCCGCTTGGACCGCAAGTTTCCAGACCCCATATACATTTTTGGTGCTATTTTACGATTATTTTAATTTACTATTGTATATTGTTAATCTACCGTTTTCGGATAAATTTGGTAGACATATCCAAAAATATGGAATCTTATTTGTCGCCCCCGATGAAGCTTAATAACAGTTACAAAGGCCGTGTGAGAAGAGACTGGGCCTAGAATACAATTGAATTTTCCTCTTGACATTTTCTCGTGGATTTTTTTACTCTTTCTATAGTTGGCCAGGCGGTATTTCGTCAGACCTCTGAATCCGGGTTCTCGTTAATAATTATGTCAATGATTACATTATCGTTATGCATTCGAGTTGTGAAAATACGAAAAAATCTGCGTTGGAAACAACAGCTACCTCATACAAAATTTTTATTTATCTCTGGAAGCAGTGAGTGAAATTTATTCTGTCCAATTTCAAACTTATTTTTCACAGTGCCGACCGATCGCTCTGGCTTTCTTCGAGATATGCCTTCGTTGTTCTTTTTTCAGCAATGCATTTGTCTTCATAGTAGCAGGTTGCCCCTTTTTATCGTGCGTAAGTTAAATATTGTTTTCACTGAGCAAATTTTCATCTCCATAGAATGGTAAGAGCTATTGATTAAAATTTATTGATCGCTTCTCAAACAAAATAAACGAAAGAATTATGCATATTTTTGATCAATTTAAGGAAAAATATTTATTAAGAGTGATCGGAATATTTATTTTCCTAAAGGACAAATAATAATCTCAGGTAGGAGGAAAACGCCTAATTTAAAATGGGAGTAATATATACTTTCGCTTCCATTAATTCTACGCTTAAAAAAATAAAAAGCAGTCCCTTGTAAATTGACAATATTCTCATACAAACTTTTTACCGTTTATGGGGGAGAGGGACGTCGTACAGTTATTATTTATTAATTCAAAATAATGATAGTATTATTACGCAATACGATAAACATAATGTTTTTAAATAGAAAAATATTTATTTATTTATACAAATATGATTTTTAAAGTGGAGAAAAGTATGTTTAATCATTTAAATAAAAGCATTTTTTTTTGTATTGCGTTTTATTATTGTATTTTAAATATTTTGTAAAACATACATTGGGACGGTCAGAAAAAGGCAATATTTCTGATTAGATTTTGATAAATTATCTCACATTTTCAACAACTTTATTCCTTTAAGAATCATAATATATTTCGGGATCAATCAAATGTCGCCCCCTTTACCTATTCCGTTAAAAATGGGCTAGTTTAATAACGGCATAAAATAATCATTGCCCCGTCGTCTGCTCGTCAATAAGAGGGCATTACCAATGCATCAAGTGTGGCGGTTATGAATCACAAAATCTGCGCGCCGAGATCACGATGTTTTTAGCTTTAGATGAGTGCAGATGCATACTCATACTAAACGAGTGAGGCGTGCGATGCTGGACTGATTGGACGCGGTCTAGAGCTAGGTTGTGGATAGAACTAAATTCGGGCCTGCCCCTCGCCTTGTCGGTCAGCTGGTCAGACCTTCCCAGAGAAGTACACGGAATAAACATTAGCGAAGGAAGTGACAGGTAGACGTGTTCACAGTTCAGAGAAACCCTTCCGGTGGACAATTAGTTGGAGGGGTCGAACCTTTCATATTGCGACTATCCGGATACTTTATTGTGGCGGAGACGGTACCTACACTACCTATGTACATGAATAGTGGTAATCTATTGCTAAGTGATGTGCTCGAATACATATAGCAATGTTTTCTATTTGTCAAATTACCATTGTTCTTTATGTAACTAGTTTGGCTAGGTGGTTGCTGAACTTTCTAGGTTGGATGACATTTTCAACGATTTTCAAAGTGAACGGTGTACACTTATGCAGCAGAAGTCTTATTGCATGAAACAGCAAAAACAGTAGAATGGTGAGCTCCGCCGTCATGAAATTTGAATTGCTTCAAATAAATTAGGGAGAAAGTAATAATTTATTTTAATTATAAAAAAATGAGATAAGACATAATTTTGCGTGCTCCGTTTTCATTACTTCTAAAAACTGAAAAAAAATGTTTAAGCGAGACTTTTTTGTACCGAAAAAAATATTATGTATCTCAGTTCGAACGGCAAATTGATGCGCTGTAAAATCTATTCAGCACAATTATACTTTTATGTTTGACAATTCGCAAAAATCGGATAATTTCCCTCAAGCCCTATATCATCTTTGGGGATGCTGTATGGAGGGTCTTTTAGAGGATAGGAAGGAGTGAACTTGGGTCTTGAGGAGTCCCATGTTGTAGGAGGGAGGAAACACAGAGACCGGCAGATCATTCCACAGCCGAGATGTTGAACACGACAACGAGTCGTAGAAGTAACCCGTTCTCAGTGACAAAAATGTCAATCGTGTACGAATGTTGGGCGTGCGTATAGCGTATTTCCCGACTGCACCGGTGCCGAAGGGATCAACGATTCTAGTTTCTCAGACCATCTTCCATTAAAATACCGGTACAACAAGGACATCATTCCCACCTGACATCTGTGCTCCAAAGATTGCAATTCGTTTGTTAAGATAGGAGAATCTATCAAACGGACCGCCCGTTTCTGCGTCAATGGTTTTTTTTTTCAGATATTTTGGGTCTCCCGACCAGAGGTGGCTGCCAAATCCTACAGTGGGGTGCACTTGCGATTTGTACAGGGTCAGCACTTGCGTACAATTAAAGTATCTGCGGGATCTGTATAGTACGCCCAGCTTCTGAGAGGCTAACTTTACTCTGGCTTCGATGTAGCCCCCATACCCGAGCTGGTCACTTAGGGTTACACCGAGAATATCAATGGAGGGCTAGATGGAAAGATTGCTTTCATTAAAGGAGATTAGATTTGTATATTACTATGCCTGCTTGAATGGTGTTGTATGAAACAAAGCATGTTTTGGGAACATGCTTGGCTAATTGCAAGCAATGGTGGAAAAGCTATTTTCACAAAAAATATTTTTGTTGACAATAAAGAATCCTTACATCGCCAAGCTCGTACAATACCTCTCTTTACCCCTTACCAACACTCACACCTCACACTGATTGAAAGAAAATTCAGAAGGATAAACATAATAACATTACATCAGAAATCTTGAATAACAATCTTATGATTACGTATCTAGTTGTTGTTTTGAAAATATCGTTATCGTATGGAAATTGGAAATTAATTTATGAGATACGGTAACCAATAATTTGTGAGAATTAATATGCAAAATAACAATGTTCGGTTAGTAGCCAGTGTTGGACAGACAAACCTACAACTACTGTGTGGCATTTTATAGTAGACAAAAAAGTATGTTTTAAAAAGCACAGTGGTCCAAGTGCATGTTTTTACTGTCAATAAACGGTACGCAAATGTTAGTGGTACTTTTCGAAAGGAAATGATTCTACTGTAGATTTTAAAACAAATTTATTATTATTTAAAGCCTTTACACGAAAAATGCTTTTTTTATTTTCTGAAATATGTGTAAGAAAATAACCATGTTATTTAGATATTGGATTGTTGATAAATAAAAAGAAACAAAATCGATTTAACAGATCTAAAATATACAAAAAATAAATATAAAAATTAATTATACTGTTTTGCATTGTTTCTATAAAACGAACTGTCAAATTAGAATGTGAAAAAATATGGATGCGGGGAACAAATTTAGTTGCACTTAATTTTAATTTCTCCACTTTATTGCAAAGCTATATAAGAAAGTAACCCAAATTAAGTTAAAATTTTGTCACAACTAAAAAGATACACATTTAAAATACAAAACAAAATCGAAAAATATTTTTTTTCATACTAATCCAAAAACAGAATGCTCACGTGACGTCAGATGTTAAAATTCCAATGGTACGAACATAACACGGTGTTTTTATGAGCTGATTTTTTATTCACTTTAAAATAACGGTTTATACATTCTACGTGTATTGAAAGTTATATTTTCAGAGTCGGCGTTTGATGGATACATATTTTTCTAGTCATTATATTTTTCACCGGAGTTCCTTATTGTTAGACAATATAAAAAAAAACTATTATTAATAACAGAAATTAGAGTATTCATGAGAAACCAATTGTCAATATGGATATTGTGATAATGTTAATGCTCAATACTAATATTATTTTTCGAGTGAAAGTTTCTAAAAACGTACATAATTATAATACTTATGTTTAGTTAGGGTTTACTATGAAAAGAACATAAAATTATAGACGGTAAAGCTCACCTTTGTTTTGACATTTGACATTCTAACCACGCAACTGTTCAAAAACGACCTTCCATAGATTTGAAGCGTTTGGCGAGCTTTGAAAAATTGAAACTTTGAAAATTATTATAACTCAGAAAACTAAATACATATTGAAAAACGTGATAAATACTGGTATTTAAGTTAAAACGTCAATAATGATTAAAAAATGGACTAGATTACTTATTGTGGTTGTTGTGAGGTTAGTGGGATGGGAAGGAGGGAGGTAGGGAAGTACCAGGCTATTCAGATCTGGTTACGAAAGAAGACTAAAAGCCATTTTAAACAATGATTCAATTCTGAATGGCTTTTTTTCACCAGGGTGATACTAAAAGTATCTTCCACTCGACCGACTGATAATGCGATGTAGAAAATAACCTAGCAGAAACAAATAAAACGTTATTTTTTTTAAATAATTACATTAATAGAATGTTAAAGATTGATGCATTTCATAAACAGCAACTTAAATCGTACAGTTGTTTGTTGTTCAAGCTTATCGTATATGAGTGTATGAATATAAATTATTGTAGTAATTATATGACTTTAAACATTTTAAATAATGGGGTCGAAAACCTTGTAAATCCTGCCAGTGCTTTGTCAGAAATATGGAAAAACGTAGTCATTTCATCTCCCTTTGTTTAGTTTCATCAGATAAAAGATCTATTGTGAAACTGCAACAAGAGTATAACCTCCGGTCTCTTTGTATTGTGCAAGACGCATACAATATGCAAGGTGCTCTATGCAGGAAACAAGGCTTCCTTACATTGCCTACTTCGTTTTAATAATATGTATTATTATTATGCTTATTGCGAACCACAAAATAAATAAATTATAATGCGGGTAATAATGTGTGGAAAAACCATGTACCCATGACCGTACTAAATACTATGTGTGGAGCTTAGAGTAATAATATAATTATATTGTTACTCTAAGATGTGGAGATCCGGAAAGGATGCGAGGCAAGGTTTGGACATGTAAAAGAGATGGACGAAGATACGAGTATCAGGATAACATTATATGACGCGAAAGTAAATACTGAAATAAGTCGGGTACACTCCAAGAAGACATGACAAGGAGGATTTTTTTGAAATGTTAGAAATCAAGAAAAGCATTAATAGTCAATTAAATTTAATAAATAATCAATCATTTTTTTAAAAATAGTTATCTCTTGAATTTGTTTTTAACATTAGTATTAATATTAAAAAAAAATCTAATGTGAATTTGTTATTCAAAGTTCAGTAATATTTTTTTATTAACATTTTTGATTAATTGCTTAATTAATTTGTCTATTCTTACATTATTGTGTTCTATGTTTATAATTTGTTTACACTTGACATTATTATTTTATAGTATTCTATATATTCCTGACGGAGAAAGCATCGCTTTCGAAACATGTTGATATCTATGTATATTAAGTCTTGAATACATAGTAATTTTTTGTATATATATATATTGTTTTTTTTTTAATTAATTTATAATTGCATATGCACTTACGTCGGTCACATCAAACGTCGTTAAATAGTAGTATAATATACTAATGGTCTCCGTAGTCAAGTGGTAAGGCTCCCGACTACGAATCCGGAATAATACATAACATGAAGTATATTTGTGGCACGTTCCAGAGTGGATGATGCTCTCAGTAAAGCGGTTGCCCGGATAGACAGAGGTCCTGGGTTGGAGTCCCAGATGCGACTGTAATCTTTTTATTTTCAGTTGTTTTTCCGGTTTTATGTTTAATTTATTAAATTTATTTCTTCAAAGATTATGGTATATATTACAATGCGGTGTTTAAATCTTAATAAAAATAATTAATAATAAAAAAAAATGAAAAAAAGGTCATTTACGAAATATTACATATCGCACTTTTAAATAGGTAGCAGATATTACGCTTTTCTTATTTTTATTTGCACGTTTTTAGAAATGTAATAATTACTAGCGTTTTGCCGGTTGCATGCAATCGCGCTGATTAATGTTTATTATTATTCCCAACTGTGAATTTATAACTTTATTATTGCAAATAAATACTTGTATTTAATATTCCGTAATTTAAATCATAATTTTTGACCTACAATTTAATATTTTCGTAATAATATTATTATTATTTTAATTTATAACCTAACCTAATCTAACCAAACTTAACCTACCCTAACCTAACCGAACCTAACAAAAACAAACCAAACCTAGATTACGCAACAAGACCTAACCTAACTTAACCTAAATCGTGAGGTTATCATAACCTAAAACGTAATATTATGGAATGCGTGAAAAGTTCACGTAGGCGAGCATTTTTCACGTTGCACCAGGCAGAAGTGATTAAATTATATCATTATCCCCAAAAGTTAATTCATGAATTTATGCTTGCAAATTGATAGTTGAATTTATTTTTCTTTTTCATCCCTAATTTTAAATAATGGGCTATGAGGCAGGTACCTACCTACGATATGATATTTTTATTTTATCTTGTTTTATTATTCCAAAATACAAAATCATATTAGTGCGTTTACACTTAAAAAGACGATTTTTTATTATTTATTATTCCTTAAATATAATCGTAATTTAGTACCTACCTTTTAATTCATATTTTATTTTGTACGTATATTTATTCCACTTTTTTTAACATAATTTAATATTTTAAGAGTACGTGATGGAATGAAAGAACAAAAGAAACGCGTGGAAGTGGAAGAGGGGATCAAAATGACAAACCACTTCCAAGAAAATATTAAACTGTTTTGGAAAGAGGTCAAAAGGCCCCGGAATGGTCCAGAAAGTGGATGTAAAGTGATAAAACGAAAGATGGAAAAATGTTGACGAATGAGAAAGAAATAAAAGAGAGATGGATGAAATACTTTGAAGAGGTCTTCGAAAGCAACCCGAGTGATAGTGATTACAGTGGCAAGTCAGGTATGAATGACGATGGGGTGAATATTCCCAAAATTAGCATGGATGAAATTGAAAGATCAATTAAATGTATGAAGAATGGTAAGGCTATTGGTTTCGACAATATTGCTGCTGAATACTTTAAAGGAAATAGCCATATAATTCTCACATGGTTATGCAAACTTTTTAACCAGAGTTTAGAGGAGGGTTACACCCCATTAGATTGGAGAAGGGCTGTGATCATGCCTCTATACAAAGGTAAAGGGTCACGCATGGAATGTGGAAATCACAGGGCTATTAGCCTGCTAAGTTCAGTTGGAAAGCTGTATGGTAGGATATTGATTGAAAGGGTACAAATGAAAACAAAGGATAAAATATGGGATGTGCTAGGTGCATTATGTATGAATAATGAGCTAATAATTAATGTAAATAAGTCCAAAGTCATGGTGTTTGAAAGAGAGAGTACGAAAACAGTGTGCAATATAGTTGTGAATGATGAATACTTGGAGCAGGTCGATGAGTTTTTGTATTTGGGAACTATGTTTACGAGAGATGAAAGACTGATATTGAAAGAAGGGTGAATGCAGGAAACTCCATTAACGGAGGACTGACCGCGGTTGGCGCAAATAAAAAGTTGTCCAAAGAAGCGAAGCTAGCAGTCCACAATGGAGTGCTGAAAACCAACCCTGATGTATGGCAGTGAGGCATGGAACAGGCAGAGGAAGGATGAAAGTAGACTGAATGCTGTAGAAATGAGATCTCTGAGACGAATGTGGGGTAAAACCATGTATGATCGTGTGAAAAATGTTGAGTTTCGTAAAGAATGCAAGGCTGATGTAAGCGTAGTGAGAAATATTAATAAAGGGACGCTTAGATGGTTTGGGCATATAAAGCGAATATACGAAGAGAGGAGTGTATGGAGAATATATGACGCGAATGTGAATGGAAGAAGAAGCCGGGAACGCCCGAGGAAGACATGGCACGATCAAGTGAATCAAATACTCGAGTCGGACCAAGTCAGAAGTCGGAATAACAGAAGAGAATGTATGTGGCGTTGTATGAATGTGAATGAAGCAAGAAGTGTATGCCAAGATCGAGTTGTTTGGCGTACCGTCCTCTCTGCCTACCCCTGCGGCGAAACGGCGTGATGGTTAGTAAATTAGTTAGATTACGAAAGAATATGAATGTTAGAGTCGTTTAGGTAAATATTTTGATAGAATGAAGAACACGGTTAATTGGTGAATTTGCATCATTGGCTCATACATTCTTTTCTATTATTATTTCTTATAATTTAAAGTTAAATTGAATATAACTCCTCAATCTGTTCTCCCCATTTTAAAATACATTCAGATTCAATCGAAAAAATTAAATTTAATTAATTACTAAGACACAATAATTATAAACGCGGTATTCTCATTGAAAGCATTAACTATAATTACTTGATGAAAGAATTAACTTTATCGAAGTATTATTTCCGACTCGATATTTATGTTCAAAATTGTAAATGGTAGTATAGACAACCCTAATTTTGTTAATATCTTTCAATTTCATATACCCACTAGAGCTACTCGTTCCAAACTCCTGTTTAAATATAACAACACCAGGACTGAGCATTACATATACTCGTTTGTGCCTAGATTACATGAATTTAGTAATAGATTTGGCGGATCTATTTATCTGCATGAAAGGTAAATACAAGAAGCTATACTATCATACGTTTTTAATCAATATTTGTTTAACCTAAGTTTACCATATGTTTTACATGTACACATATCTTTTACTTTTATGTCCTTCATGAACCCTTATTTTTTATATACTATTGGAGGTCGCTGTACGATCCAATGCCACATATAATGGTTACTTTTTAAAATTAATTTTGCTTTATTCTAATGTTAGTAGTTAATTGTGACATGCAATAATTGTTTATGGTATATTTATACCGTTTATATTAAATAAATAAAACGTTCTAATTTGTTTCGAGTCTATATTTGGAATATATGGTGAGTGGGCATTATATTAGAACCAGTGGAATATTTAAATTTGCAATTTTTGAATTTGTATACGTTTTCAAACAAATTTGGTAAAAACAGTGCAATTTAAAGCTCATTTTTTTTCATAAAAGGTTATTGTTTATTATAAATAAAACAAGAGACCACAACATTTCACATGTTTACTAGGTACTATAAAAAAATCATAATAATATTTGGTGAAACAGCCTTTATTAGCGACAACGCCTTGAATAAGCAGTGGCATGGCTATTGGTTTTATTTTGCTTTCTGGCAACTCTGGGTCTTGGTGTCAGATCCTGATAATCTTCTCTATTAGATCTTGTTGCCAGAATTGCAAAACTACCAAAAAATTTAATAGGCTTCAATTAGAATAGAGCACACTCATAATATAATAAAATATAAATTATATTCAAATATTCAGATGTAAAATTAAAAATGGTTTAAAATAAAAATTGACATTGAAAAAAATGTGTGATTCTTGTATGATGGCCACCCACTGTAGATACACAATTAATTATAGCTGGTGATTGAATCTCTAAATGACAGGTAAAATGGTAGCGACTCTATTAATTACAAATATACTACAATAAAATAAGATTGAAATAAGATATTTTTTAGTCGTTACTTATGTAGTTCACATTCTCTCCGCTAGGGGCCAATAAAAATGTCAGTATATCAAGAATGGTGTTAAAAGTGTTATTTTTTAGCAATATTTTAAAGACCGATACTTGAACTAAGGTAAATCAAGAGTTCAAGCAAATCTCTACCTTTCTGAAATGGGAAACGCATGAAAAAGTCGATCAAATTCGAATGCTTTTCAAATTTTGAAAAACAAATGTACTCAGAACGAGATGTTGGAAAAAAAACGTAATTTAGAAAAGAAAACATTTTTCTTGTTTCTTTAAAAAGAGCTGTCAAATTCGAATTTGAAGAACACATTTCAAAGATAAAGTCGGTAACTTGGTGTTGCCAGTAATGACATTTTATAGTTCCAAAATAATAAATATCTACAATTAAGTACCAAGCTACAAGTAATATTGTAAACAACTTCCAGTAACGCTACATTCTCAATTATATTTCGAAATAGGAAATGAATGATGAATTCCAGGTCCAAGATATTGTTGCGTTGAATTTATTATAATAACCAATAGGTATTTTTTTTCTTTTTCCCTAAAGCAAAATAAAGTAATGTAAAATATTTTTTTTCTGGCCAGATACAATTAAAAAAAAAAGTAAATGAAATAATAATTTATTGATGCATAAAATACTAATTAATGAATGCATGAAATATTGGACAGACACCACTGTTTCATTTATAATAAAATATTTCTATTTTCTTTCAAAATATGCAAAGTTTGACGTTTCTTCGTCTACTTGAACTTACAACTGGCGGCGTGTGTGTGTCCAGGCGGCCGTCCGATTAGAGTGAAGTTCGCGCGGTTGCTATCCGCAGTTCACGTGTCAAAAACAGAAATGGCAGCGCCGACTGAGTTAAGTATCGAAGAAATTCGTAATTTTATTGTGGCCCGCGGTGGAAAAGTGACAAATCATGATTTAGTTAAACATTTCAAACCATTCCTAACAAATGCTGAAACTCGGGGTACGTATATTCTCTTATTTAGTCCATTTCACAACATCGATCAACAAGTGTCCCACCTGTAAACAATCAAAATAATGTTTGTATTTCTGTTGTTTATTTGCAGATGAAGCTCGAGAGACTTTCAAAAAGTACGTCAATCTATTGGGCAGCATCAAGAATGAAAACGGAGAGAAGTACATCGTTCTGAAGCGGAAAAAAACAATCGTTGGCACTGACAACAATGTGTCAATCGATTCTGTCAGTGAGGACATGAATTCTTCGAAGAGTTCACTGATAGCAGAGCCTATTGTCGAGCTACCTATCGTTAGGGAACCACCACCATACAGGCAGCCCCCAGTGATAACCTCTCCAAGTTCTGAGACTTATAGACGAATCGATTCGTCTTCTCAATTGAGTTACACACCGCAGGTACAAGCACCCGAAGTAGTGACTTCAGTTCCAACTCCTGACCCAGAACCAGAAGATCATGTTCAACTTCGCAGGGACTTGGTGGTTAACCAAGCCGAGCCCCCAGCTCTCCCAGAGCGTCGCAAATCAAGTGTCAGTTCCGACCAGCAAGATTCAGTGTCTGACAATGTGTCGACTTCCTCTTATACAGGGGCTATCAAGAAGCAACGTAAAGTGCAGGGGAGTATGGTGGACAACTTCAACACCAGCAGTGAAACTGAGCAAGATAACAAGGAGAACAGGCTGTCCAGCCGCTCCGACAGTTCGCGTTCATTGAACATGGATAACGACCAACAAGGATCTGTCAAAGTTCACGACAGAGTGAAGAAGTTTAACAAGATTGCTAACAGCGAGATGGACGGTGTAAAGAGTCTGCCTCAGGCCAAAATCAAACGGAAGAATGAAAACGTAAGTAGACACTTTTGTTATTTGAAATGTTTTCATTTATTGTTTTAAGTAGAAACTAATCTTGGTGATAACCAGGATGTGTAATACATGTTTTAGTTCAACGGTTTATGTTGTATTTACAGGATTTACTGTAAAATCGCCACACATTAGTATTCTACGATATCATCCCATTTCTCACATTATTAACGTTGGATGCAACCTATTTTGATGTTTGCCAGTATGGCTAGTTAGGTTAGAACGCTGGTACTTCTGTACAGGTTATGTAAGAAGTTCATTTCAGTTACCAACTAGATAATGTTTCAGAATATATATTCCACGTTCATACTTATGTTAATGTTTTCATTGATTTATCTCACTTGCAACCTATTTTAGTGATGTCTTTGGGTGATTATTATGAAATACCTTCTTACTTTGATAATGGCAGAAACCTATGATGCAAACAAACCAATTTTATGAATATTCATTTCATCGGGTGTGTTAACTTACTTATAACTAGTCAAAACCTTCAGTTACATTAGAACATTGATACATATTTTATTCACAAGTAGTAAAGTGATTCAATTTCCACCTGGTGAAAGGGCAAGGTTCATTATGAATATTTAAGTTGTATGTTTTTCTTCTCTTACTATAGAAAGAATTCAAAACTCTTGTGGTTTCAACGCAGAAGCTTCACTCGAGTCGTTTCATTTTGAAAATCAGAGTATTCTAATAAGCAATCTGTTGATAAAGTGAGATATAATTGCCCTGATTCATTCTGTGAGTCACCTGTATAAATATTTTCTCATTACCTCTATCTTATCTGAAATTTATCATGAAAAATTTCACAATCTCTCTATTAATCTTTTTTTAGCATCCTAGGTACGAACAGTTTTTTCATGATTCGTGAATATAGTATACTTATGCATAATTGTTTTACATTTTTTCTTACCTATTTAGTTGGTTGACCTTTGTTTGTCTCAGATTTGCAAGAACCATATTTTGATCAGGGTTTCACTCTATTATAATAAAGAATGTTAGAATATTTATATATAACAAAGACATTTTAAAACAGTAAACAGTTTTCTTATAAAGTTATATTGTTTTTTAAATGAATGTTGTAAATTGTATGCTACAATCAATTTATAGGTATACCATATTAATACAGGGTGTTTCTTATTATGATAGAGTATTTGCAGTATTATTTATTTTTATTAATTCTCCATACATTCTGCTCAAATTGGAATGAGGATTACAATGGATTGAAGCGATAGGTTCATAATCTTTTAGGGTAAATAGTAAATAAAATCACATAAAAAGACATACCAAAAGGATTACTTCAAATCACTGACGTCAGAAATAATAGACTTACCCCAAGTACCATTTCGACGACTGGAGGCAAAGTCACATGACACCCATTTTGGCACCAGCCTAGTTCACTGCCATCAACGATTATTTTGACTGCGGTAAGCAAATTACAAAACATTTATAAAAAGGGTCCAGTTATTCAGTTTTTGTAAATAAGCCGAACCTTTTTACTTATTTGCCCTTTTATTCAATTCAATTCAATTCTTTAATTCAATTCAATTCTTTTTTAAAAATTTACCTTTTAAGGCATTTTTAAAGATAATACAGGATGTACAACATCCAAAATAATTACTTATAAAAAATAATAAAAATTTAAAAAAAAAGGTAGACATACATAATCTCAGTAAATTGCATACAAGACATACTGGTATTATACAAGTAGCAACAAAGCTTTATGTTTAAATGCAGCTTCATTGATGCTAATATGTCGATATCCGAAGTGATTTTACTTAAATTGGCGGCACGGCTAGCTTGCCCCTCGCCCCCTTATTTTGGTTTCTTCCCCTTGCGTGGTAGGACATCTCTATGTATTATTTGGTATGTGCTTCTATATTTTTATATGAAAGTACAGGTGTGATTTAGGTTAGTATGGAGTTACTTTCCTCTGAATTGAATAAGAATTTGTCAGTTAGTCATTATTTTTTAAATAAATATTAATGGCGTTATTTTCGTGAAATGTCCCCAATCGAGTTACCAATAAAATACCCCGTCTCTATGATGGGTTTGTATTTTCTGAACAAGAAGGTTTTCTCAAAAGAACATATTTAAATATAAAAAAATACATTTTTTTTAAATTTTGTATTACTTTACTATGGGTTGTTTCATACTGATGCTATTATAATACAATGTTACTAACTACATTTTTTACCTTCGTTTCTGCTACTTTGTTTTGTATAAGCAAAAAAAAAGTCTTTTCAATTCTCAGGCGATATTACTACTCCCTCTCAATCTCGTCCCCAACCCTTTCGTCTCTCTGTTCCCCCGATACATTGGCTGCGTGGCGCGCACGCCCCCGGTCTCACCTATATTATACTGACATCCTACTATGTCCCGAATAGAAGTTACTGTTCAAGTCAAAAATATATTTAAATTGCTAATTCAGGAGGGAACGCCACACTCCTCCGGGCCCGGGTAGTGCCGGGTACCTAGTACCTACACTCGGGGCTTGTAAAAGCAGCGGTTGAGACCTGGAGACAGAAAACATTATACACTTAGAATCTAGAATCCAGCCCAAGACATTATACATCCGAGCTAGAACCAACGATGTTGTACAGTGAACTCCCTGCGCGTGGTTATTGTTTTAACCGAGATGCATAATATTTGATAATGTTTTTATAATATTTTATAACTGTACATTTTGGATTGTATGTACGAGTATGTAGGGAAGTATTAGAAAAAAAATCATTTGACGGCCTCTGTGGTTGAGCGGTTACGATCCTTATCTACGAATCCGTCGCGGGTCAAATCCAGACGTGCGCAAGTAAATTTTTATTTTATTTTTATTTTTTATATGAATACCCCACAAGAGTCCCAACTGCTCCCAACCATCTGGAGCCAGTGAGACTATATCATCCCCGATTGGTGAATGTTGTGTGGCTGAAGGTATTGAGTGAGGGGAGGAGAAGGGGAAGAGGAAGGTGGGGATATACCTGGGTATTCATATCTGGTCACCAAACACGGTTAAAACCCATTTCAAGCAACGTTTCAATTCTGAATGGTGGTCTTTCACCAAGGCGATACTGAGAGTATCTTCCACTCTGGAACGTGCGCAAATATACTACATATTATTTTTAAATGAATTAATTGTGGAACAGCACGTTCCAGAGTGGTGTTTGGTGTTCAGATCTGAATAGCCAGGCATTTCCCCACCTTCCTCCTCTAAATCAGCGTCACAACGTAACCCAATTGGTGATGGGATAGTCTCACGGGTTCCAGGCAGTTGGGAGCAGCAGCAACTCATTAAAAAAACGCACATCGAGTTTTGTATCCACATACAAATTTACATACCTGAACCCCTTCTTTATGATGGGTACACTGAAGAGATAAACAGAATCGTAATGTGAGCGTATTGTTGTACCCAAAGTAAGGTAATCAACCATTTGTAAATATCGAACAGGTTACCAATTTCATTGGCCTATCTAGGGGAAAGTTAATATGTCCGGTGTAAACTGGCGACATCAGCTTTTCTATTCAATAACTGTGTACCTTTAAAATAACTTAATAGTATGCATAGCTCTTTTTGAAATGTGTCGGTACCAGCTGTTGTAATTGAATTCGCTATATTCGCCTTCGTTTTGACCATCGAACTTTTGATCACCTTACTTTCGGTCTTTTTTTTCTTCTTTTTTAATAAATTTTTGAGCATACGAAGAATTTTAACAGTTCCCTTACTGTACCCAGCTAGACTCGGTCCCAGTATGTACGTTTGTGACTCCTTCGCGTTTGGTTTTTGCCCAATTTCTTGTAGGATAATCAAGCGCCGTAAATCTCCGGCACTTCGGCCTGTCGCCTCATTCGCTTGTTGGATCGGGACATCCACCACGCGAGGCGGTGCGCTGAGCCTGAGCACTGTACCAGTGTACTCAGTACCTACGTGCTCCAAGGTGACTAGCATCCGTGAGCCATACTCACTACTCGGATATGTCTTGGAACTAACCTTCATACGTTGAAAACCTAACTGTTATAGACTAAGTTTAAACATAGCAATTATATATTAGTACTTTTTTTTAATAATAATAATAGTTCTTCATTCCAGAAGGTATGCAGGGGTAGCGCAATGCAATAAGTTCCATAAGTGATAATAATACAAACAAAAAATGATAATAGGTACGTAAAATAAGAGGAAGAAAAAAATAAAAGAAAAACACAGAAAAAGATTACTCGGTAAAATATGCAAAATAAGTTCATTCCCTAGGAGAGAAAAGAAAAATTAATAAATTTATGGTGGATATTTGATGGTTTCCCGTTTCTAAAGGGCCATCAAGGGAGACTCCATCCATGTAGCTCTAGCAGAAATTATGGAATTCTTTGATTGGCGTACTCTGCATCATAGACTTCCCACGCGGTGGCGGAGAAGTGCCCTGAAAGAGTGCACTCGTCCTTCCAGGAACATTGGGATGCAGTGTAATGCACCCACAGTTCTGACATATGCAGAGATGCGCAGAATGTGTTGAATACGGATATCGCTCTTCTTTGTCTCTCCATGTCCTAAATGGCGTTCAGGTCGTCTGTGATAATATGTCCCAAGTATTTGACGTTACGAACGACATCCATTTTCCTTCCATCTAGCCATACTTAGGGTGTACATGATTTCATTTGAAAACCATAACGATGATTTGGACGTATTATATGCAAGGTTGTGTTAAAACAACTTTTTTTTCCTAAATCAATCTATGGAATTTAAGGTTCGCTCTGATATCTGAGGTTTCCATACGTTATAGTTCGATAGGGAGTGTATTTTAAGCAATTTTTGCTCACATTAAACGTAATTTTGTTTATGAATCTCTTTGAGAAATCGTAAATGATGTCAACTGTTAACTATATGTTAATAGGCAGAAGGCAAAACCTTTTTTTTATTGTAAAACGAACAAACCTTAAAATCAGATTATTAACCAATAATAATTGCCAATGCCCAAAAAGTTAAAGCAAGGTAGGCCAAGATTGTCTGCTTGTTTTCAACATAGAAAAAATAATTATACTGTATTAAACCACATTTAAACATTATAGTATATGGATACGTATACTTGCGTCAAGGATAAGCTACAATGCAGGTGTGAATACGTAATTATGACACAGTCAACATTAGTTTCTATCTAGGCAGATGCCTGTTCTTATTGTGCATAATTACGGTTTGTTCTAATCTTTGTTAATTGGGGCATAATATCAATTTATAAAGATGTTTCATTATATAATAGTACAGGTAAATACACTTAAACAAATATGGAGGGAAAAAATGAGTAGGGAAAATAAATAAAAGCGAAGGAAAAACTACTCGTAGTAAATATTATCACATGGCATTATTTAACAATTTTTCTGAATCTGCAGGACAATCTATTAGCCATTTAGCTATTTTTGGTCCGAATGATTACAATTCACACCGTCTCGGATGGAAGGGATTTTATTGTATATTTTTGGTCCGAGGTACGAGAATACTTTTTGATGGATCGCTGTTCTGCTAGTTGAAACAGAATGGTCATTTCTGCCCTTACTTCTAGTCTGATGTTTATGTTCGCTACATATTTTTATATTTGTTTTTGTTCCTTTGCCGCAAGGCTAATGCAAGGGATTGCAAGGGATTAAGTAGCATTTTTCTAGTTACTGTTTAATTATTGCATAATAATTTTTTTATTGGCGGAAAATGATAGAATTATTAATATAATTTTGAAAAAATCTTCAGACCCCTTCATCTCATCTCCTGTAAAATTTTGTAATTATTGGAAATGGCCTTCTGATTTTTCCTAGTTGAGTTTTAAGGTTTTTGTTTAAAATTTTGAACAAATTAGTCGCAGTTCTTGAAAATATCTGTGTCCCTTCTAGCATTTTTTTTAAATGGTGGTGCATTACCACCTTCGTGTTCTCATTGAATTGTGTTAATTGTGGACTGAGTTTTTATCGATAGATTATTATGCAGGTAGTAACTACAGGTATTTGGTTTTAAAGAATGTTGACGCCGATGTTCAACGAATCGATGTTTGGTTTAACCCCTAATCCTCCCGCTGTCCCGCCGCGGGGGCCCACTCAACATCCTCGCGGGCTCGCAGCTCTCCGCTCCCTGCGAGGTACCATCACTGCCGTGCTCTATTTAACACGTTGAATGATGGCGCTCTGCTTTACATACCACGCGAGCCCGGGACGTGTCTTCGCCATTCCCGGTTACTAACAAATACGTGAATGGTTCCCGGGGATAGGCAGAGCATGGCAATATATTATATCGATACATATCCCGCTCTACTATTTTCTCTGAGACTATTTATCAGCTGCTATACCCTGCTGCCCTAACTGCTTTATACATTCCTGATACAGCTTTCTCAGAGCTTAGTAGAAAGCCAACGACTTGGCTTAGCTGGGATTCAGAACTGGTGAAATCTTTATAATTTGTTTTGAAAAAAATTATTATTAGTATTCAGATTACATATCTTATTTAAATTTTGGTCATTGTTCTATTGCCGCGTGGATGGAGCCTCCATTTTTATTTCACTTTGAATTTTTTTATTTCACTTTGAATTTTTTTCTCTGTCAACTCGAAACGCTTGGTTCCAACATTTTGCTGAAAATTATTTATATCGAATGGGACAACAAAAGATCCAAGGGTTTAAAATTAGATTTTAAAAGAATATTTACCGGAAGTCATGGGATAGAAATAATTAACGAATTTCGTAACATCGGTATTATTTGAAGATATTGACATTTCAATTTATCTGTCTAAAAATACGCTATTTATTGGCTCCATATTTGAAAAACCTTTTTTTTCGAATAACTTATTGAAACTTATAAACCTCATTGTAATATATATTACAATGAGATTTATAAGGAATAATATTTTTTTTTTAAATTCTGGACTGACCTAGTGAGGTGAGTGGCTAATGTTTTTGGTAAAGTTCTTTTTTATATTTAAGAATAAATAAATATAATTAATTAATTAAACAATATACGATGTTTACACTACTTTATAAATATACATAAACATATACATGTTTCGACAGCAATGCTGTCATCATCAGTAATATGTGAACTCAAATACGTCACAAAGTGAATACCAATCGTTTGAAGAAATTATAAATAAATATAATTATTTTTTTGAGTCCCATTTGCTAGTTTCGTTTTGAGAGTTGTTAATATTATCCTCAATAGTATATTATAATAAAACAAATATAAAACTTTTTTCCACTTTAATTTTTATTTGACCGTAACCGGGTTTCAGCTCGTTAGGGCCATCTTCAGACTGGTACAAATTATTCTAAATCTATGGTTTTTATACACAACATATGGGGGAGGGGAAGAGGGGTGGACTACAAGAAGACTGGACTACAAGAAGACTGGAGAAGGGGTGGACTACAAGGTGGACTGAAGATGGCCCTAACGAGCTGAAACCCGGTTACGGTCAAATAAAAATTAAAGTGGAAAAAAGTTTTATATTTGTTTTATTATAATATACTATAATGGAATTCCACCATGTATTAACAGTTTCAAAAATAGAAATATTATCCTAAATCATAAAAAAAACGTTCCAAAAGTGTTGAAATGCGGGCTAAGGGTAGTAAAATAAGTTACTAATAATAATATCTAATCAGACATCCACCATAAACGTTTTTCATTTTGTATTAATTGTTTTTTTTTTAAATATATTTTTTCTTTTTTAATGTATTTCTTTTGCATGCCTTCTGGAATAAAGCATTGTTATATCGTATTTTACGGGGTTACTCAATAATGAACATTAAAACATTTTTCATTCCAAAAGCCTTATTACTCTGATTCAATAACCATTGACAATCACGGTTGTTCAGCGTGTTCACGCCACACTAAAAGTCTCCAAATAAAATAGGCATTCATGTTCGAATCTTCGACAAATCCGAGATCTTACATTTTCTTTGTCAGTCGGCTCCTCTCCTCGCGCCGGCACGCGGTGTCCCTTGTTCCGGCAGCGTGTATCGTTTGATATCGCGATATATTAATATAATATTATCACTGGCGCCCCCGCCCGCCCCGGCGTGAAGGGCTGTTAGGGCTGTTAGGGCCAATATTGCTCGTCGCAGGCGTGACACAGTCGGCGAAAGCTCACGGGAGGAGGGACAACGGAGTGGCGGGTCTGTCACCATCTCGGAGACGCTTGCATTAATAATATTCCTAGGGTTGTTTGATTTTATCGATGAGATTACGCAAACATTTCAGACGTCATTTTGTCACCTTGGCCAAGTAAAATGGTCAATCTCTTTCAAGGAATGTGAAATGGTTGAGTGATATATTTGTATGTATGGTAAAAGTATTGGTATTTTGTAAATAAAAGTACCTAAGTTTAAGGGCTAAGTTTTTGTTTTTTTTTTATCAATTCTTGGTTCTTTGTGGAGTGTTAGAATTTCACAAATGAAACAACAGTAATAGTCAGTTTGAATGTAAAACGATGGAAATTAAGTAAATTTATATTAATATTTGTCTTGTGTGATTTTTTTTCTATTTTCTCCTTACCTGCTTCATTTTTTACTCTTATTTTGGCTTTTAAGAATATCCAACTTTGGTCTGTAATTAAAAAAAATTGCAATTGTTTTTAAAACCTTTCTTTTCACTAATTATTATTAATACATTGTATTATATTTACCATCCGGGTTTTAGGTGATACGCATCGATACACCCGTCTGACTTTTTAAGTACGATCGTCGTTCTAATTATTGATCCATCGAAATAGCTGATGGTTCGTCTCAAGTCTCCGACCTCTCAGCGGAGTCTCCGCATATTGAGATCTTCCCGATTCCTTACCCTTTCGCGCTCCCTCCCCTCCGAATGTTGCCGAATGAAATTGCCAAGTTTGTTTGCCACCCCCGGTACTCGGTAGCTATCTATATAGTACATAATACGTAGGCCCTAACAGTCTGTCACCCTTTCTCTAACCCTTGAGATCTTACCCAAGGTGTAGCTACACCCTCTGTAGGCGATATTTGCATTACTGAAATCTTGAATATCATCAAAGCCCTCGGAATATTATTATTTGTCTCGAATTAGCTTCACCCACTTTTGGAAACAATATGAATGATTTTAAATACTTCGGCGGAGTTTTGTGTATTCACGGATTCGCACCGAAGATACTATCAAGTCCTCAGTTTGTTTGCTAACTTGCTTTGGAAGGGTTCGCATTTTAACTTTAAATTTCCCGCAGTATATTTTGTTTGACTTTTCAATTTTGTACACCGAAAAAACTCCTTTCTGCAATTTCTTCCTTGCAACCACAGGGCACACAATTGTTAGCACCCTTAAGGTGATTTTTCACAAAACTATCGACATATTTGTTGTGTTACATTATGGTGAATTGTATTATATTATTACGTAAGTATGTAACCGCGTTATTCACTGTTACTCAACCCATTGATATCCTGCTTAATTACTTAGTTGTGTATCTCACACCAAACTAATTAAGTGTGCGTCCCTCCCCCGCCCAGGGAAGGGGGGGGGGTGGTACCGCTTCGTGTGCTGCACACACCGACAACAACAGTTGCAGTTGCCGAACTTGGAAGGCTCTCGTCTCTCACCCTCGGCTGCGCGCCCCCGCCTGCTTTGAGTAAAGCAGCCACTAATTTACACCCCCATATTACTGCCTCACATTTGAATATTCACGCGATTCCCATGCGATCCCCCCTCCCCTCCGCACCAATCCGCTCTCTAATGCTCCGACGTTTTGTCTGGAATATTTTTGAATATTTGTCGAATATTGCTTTCTAAATTGCAAATTCTCCCGTCACGACAGAACCCGACTGACATTCGATTCGAGCACTTAAACATTCTGCTTTATTTTTTTTACTAACCGTGCGTTGGTGCTTTGCATACACAGCTTTTAGGGGAAAATGGTTCCTGCCTACTTGCATGCGTGCATTCACCACGTTGCCTCTACATTTTGCATACCTGTTTATACTACAGTATCTCGTGTAAACAACAACACATAATGATGACTATTTTACGCTGTACGCCATCTACCCTTCATACGTGCTATCCACAAATCAAATAACACATAGAGATGCCCTAATAAGCAAGGGGAAGAACCCTAAATAAAAGGGGCGTGGGCAAGCTAGGCGTTCTGCCAATTTAAACAAAATAGCAACTACGCAAAAAGGTTCGGCTTGCTTACAAAAACCGAGTAATTTGTTGGAGTGTTTTGTTTTACCCTTTTTACACTTGTTTTGTACTTAACGTAGTCAAAAGTTCAGGCTGTGATTAAAGCTGGCACCAAAATGGGTGTCACTTGACCTTTGCCTCCAGCCGTCGAAATAGTACTTAGGGCAAGTCTGTTAATTCTGACGTCAGTGTTACTATCGAACCAAATAAATATGTCAAATTTCTAAATATTTTTCCCTAATCACGTGTTTTCGTGATACCGAATATGTAATAGTTTCTCCGTGTTTCCTTCACTTCCTTTCTTCCGATACACCCGTGACCTGACTGCTTCAATTTGACTCCTTAGATACCCCAAACTTGGCCGGCAGCCAGTTTCTCGAAATTAAAAATATAATTTTAATGTCTTAATGGCGAGTTTATTATGTTTTCCACGATTGTGCGCACGCAGATAATCGTGAGCCCTTTCTCGGGCTGCGCCGTGCGGCACGCGACTGTTAGACGACCGAATAATCCCAGTTTCGGTCAGCCCGGTGGGCAAGTCATGATGGTCGTGACAAATAGATTTGGTAATGTGTGCGGTAAACCATTGTCTGCCGATGCCATCGTGCCTATTAGGCCAATTATTATTATTAACCTATCACACTTACAGGATCCTTAACGTTCAGAGTATATTTACTATACCGACACATATTTATTAATACACCACGTCATAACTGCGTTATTTCCTTTGATGTGTCTCGTATCCGGCATTACTGATCGTGGTGTTCACAAGGGGTCCGACTTTCACGTTATTTTTGTATGACATTGCACGATTTTAAGGATTATTTTGATTTTCTTGAACTGGTCACATTATTGAGTTGGCAATCTCTGTTTCTTGCCCATTTGCCACCAACTACTCCACGGTGTCTAAAATACGAGTACTTTAGGTTTTTTTGATATCTATAAATATGGATCTAAAAAATAATCTTAATTTTATTAACGTCTTTCACTATTTACTTGAATTACCTAAATTTATATATATAAAGATGAATGTGTGTCCTCGATTTTCTCGAAAATTCCTTGACCGGTTTCGCTGAAAATAGCACAGTTTGTTCTTATTAGTGCCGGGAAGGTTTAGATTTAGAGAGTAGTTTGAGTGAAATCAAAATAACGTTTTAATTAGTATGAAAAACATTTAACCCTCCATGTTATATTGATGTTAACCCATATATACACCACTCTGATTACATATTCCAAAGAGGAATGTTTGTTTGGGTAGTTTATTTTTAAATTGAATAACACAAGTAGTTAAATACTTGTTTATTTAGATATATTTTGAAAAAATAAATGTTTGGAATGAAACAAAATTTTCAAATTGTTTCTTTGTTTAAAGATAGTAATAGTCGTCACAAGGCATTACTTTCGCTGTCAAATCAATTATGGTACCCAAACGACAATCTAGAATTCACAACCTCATAACTTTTTAAAAAAATAAATCCCGAGGAGCAAGGCCGGGCACACATCACCCATTTAAAAATAAAAGGAAATATTTTGTTTAATCCTCTATTTAATATATAAATAACATGTTTTCACAGTATACTTAAGGTTTAGGGAAAACGTATACTTAAAATTTAGCAAGGTTGGTATACTGTTTATCCCAATGAGGGAAGTTTCGCTTCTGAAACATGCAGATATTTATATATTAAATAATGGTTTAAACAAAATATTTCCTACTATTGTACTATCTACTTTATGGTTATCCATTATATTTAAATGAATCAACCAAACTTTGTTTTAACCAATTTTTATTTTTAACGCCGACCGGTTTCGAAACAACCGTTCCATCATCAGGGCAAAATATATACTTTTCCCTGATATGGAACTAGTATATATTTAGCCCTGATGATGAAACCGTTGTTCCGAAACCTGTCGGCGTTCAAAATAAAAAAAAGCTTAAAACATAGTTTGATTTAAAATATTTCCCATTCATTTTATTAAAAACGACACCGCAAAGTGATTTTGCATCTATTGTAGACATGAATTACTATTTATTTTTCTACAACTGAAACGTCCGTTGGTCCGAAAGGTCTGTTGCATGCGTCGTTTGTTTTAATATGCATACGTCATATATAGTTACTTCAATAACGTCAAAGCTATCAGGGGTATACCATAAATTTTCAAGAATTACGAGATAATAATAAGGGATAGTGTTTAGTATTTTTGGGACGATTATCACGGTTTAGTATATGTGGCTGCACTTTTCTAGTAGATGTCAGTTCTTAACTCAGTGCAGCAAACGCAGCCATCAAAATGTCAATTTATAAAATTTAAGTCATTGTACCTTTCTATGGTTTAAATTTCAAAGTTTTTAAAAAGATCAACTGTATAATTCATTCTTCGTTTCTCAAAAAATTCTCAGTAAACAACAGCCCCTATTATCCTACTGTAAAGAAATTCAAGCCTCGTTAAAAAATTAATGTATTAATCGTTAAAAATATATAAAAGTGTTAACAACGATGGTGTTTTCATTTAGCGAGTAACAATCACCCATTCACTTCAAGATTTTCTCGGCATATTCAATATATCAATCCCGAGTCTAAGATTTATAACCTTGGGCAGATCGAGGACTTCCTGGCGCAGACAAGTAGGTTTTGTATACCTACGTGGTGCACATCTTGAATGAGTGGTGTGGTAATACATTTTCCACTCCACCTTAAGTTTTGCTAAACCTTTTAAATTTAGGTACCTACCTACTTGATTGAACATGAAACTCTTTCCAATAATTTTATATGATTTGTATGCTATGAAACCCTTTCGTATCTACATATGTAATTCGGTATACTATTGTCCTTTCATTTCTGCGTAGGTGGTTCTTGTTTGGCGAAGTCTCTTCTTCATGATATACGAGTATGTGCAGCTATTCTGTCTTTCAGTTCTACGGTGAAACCTTTTCATTTTTCCCTTCAAGACCTTTCAACTTTGTACATATTCGGTTATTACAATTCTAAATAATTTGGGTGTCCCCAAAGCCGTTCACCGCCGACATGGGGTCACCAGGGTGTGGGAGGGGGTTGGTCGGCCGCGGTGCCGCCGAGGCAGGCCACGTGACCAACAACAGGGACATTGTTATATTCTATCGCCTTTCATTATGTGGTGTGGCAAACGCGTTTGCTGATCATTTTCAATCTGTCTACAGTAGAGATCCTCCACTTCTAGATATTAATAATATTAATAATGCTGCCGCATTTAATACCAGAGAAGCCTCTAACGTTGACTTATGTATATTTACGGAATCTGATGTTATGAATGCCATAAGACACATGAAGAACTCGCACTCTATCGGCCCCGACTTCGTTCCCGTATTCTTTATTAAAGGGTGCGCTGAATTCCTCAAAGCACCTTTAACTTTTATATTTAATTTAGCTATTAGTACCTCCACTTTTCCAGAATTATGGAAAATTTCAAAAATATGTCCTATTTTAAAAATGGTTCCAAAAAGTCAATCGAGAATTATAGACCTGTTGCCATACTTTCAGCTCCTGCTAAACTATTTGAAAAACTAATCCATAAATTCATTGTACCTCAAATAGACGCATATATTATCCCCAAACAGCATGGTTTCAGAAAAGGAAGATCTACGGAAACCAATCTGATGGTTTTCACTGACTATGTTGCTAGGTCCCTAGATAGTGGATACCAAGTAGACTGTTCGGATAATGATTTCTCCAAAGCCTTTGATACCGTGAATCACGATATCTTACTAACAAAACTTGCCCTAATGGGTTTCTCCCTACGTATGCTAAAGTTTTTTGGAAGTTATCTCAAAAACCGGAAGCAATTTGTCACACACGGAATTTTTCAATCCGCTGATTTTCTTGTTTTTTCTGGGGTCCCCCAAGGGCCAATCCTAGGGCCTCTTCTCTTCTCTATTTTCATTAATGACATTGCAAAAGTCATCCGTTTTTCTCGCGTTCTCCTTTTCGCTGACGATCTCAAATTATTTCTACTAATTAGAAATATTTTAGATTGCCTACATCTTCAAGCTGACATTGATAACATCTCTGAATGGAGCCTACGAAATCAGCTTTATTTCAATATCTCAAAATGCGTAGTCCTGTCTTTCACCAGAGCATTTAGTCTCACCTACCACAGATATACTATGCTCAGTCATAATCTCAAACGTGTTTCTACTATAAAGGATCTTGGAATCGTGTATGAAAGTAAACTTACGTTTCGTGTTCATATCGAAGGGGTATGTCAATCTGCATTAAAAATGTTAGGATTTGTCATTCGGACCGTGAGGGTTTTTCGGGATACTCGTACTCTTAGAATATTATACTTCTCTTTAGTCCGTAGTAGGCTGGAGAGTGGGTCGGCTATTTGGAATCCTCACGAGACGGGGTGCTCCCTCATGTTAGAGAGGGTTCAGAAAAAGTTTTTGAGATTTCTTTACATGAGGGAGTACGGACTCTATCCGTGGCTTTATCCAACTAACTTTCTTCTGGGCATGCTTGGATTTCACTCCCTGCAGCTCAGAAGAGAGGGGTATGCCGCTACCCACTTTTTTAGACTATTGCGAGGCTCCATAGAGAATTCAGCTATTTTGGAACGCATAAGTCTTTATGTTCCTGATGACTATCTAAGACAGCGTCGTCATAGATTATTCTATCTTCCTACCTATAGAACCAACCTGCCAATGGTTCTCCCGGGGGGGAGGAGTATATTGCTCCTGAACAAAATCTCACAGGATATCGACATATTTTGCGTCAGTGAGGAGAGATTCAAAAGGGAAATTTTATTGATTCTTGAAAGAATCTCTTCTCATTGACGCGATCTTCACCACTGCCTGAATTTATTTAAATATTTCTGAATTTATTTTTTTTATTTTTAGTATATTTCTTCATTGTTTTACAAATATTAAATAAGTACCTGTAATTTCTCTTACGTATTAAATATAACATGTTTGTAATTGTATTAGAAATTAAATAAAAACATTATTATTATTATTATTATTATTATTATTATTATTAATTCACAATAATTCCAGTAAATTACCGTAATTCACCCTAAATCACCGCAATTCACAGTAACTAAGTATAATTCAGGGTTATTCACTGTAAAACACAAAAATGCGCAGTAACTAACTAAGTTAATTACTGAATTTCACCGTCGTCGCTGGAAAAGCAATTTGAACTGATTTATTTATTTTTCATAATATTTTAGAAAAGTTGCAAAAAATGTGACCTTACTGTGGTACCCCGTTCTAAGGTCGCATTGTACATGGTTTTGTGTATGGATTATAAATTAGGTCAAGTTTTTTCTAAGTTTGTTAAATATTTTAAGTGAGTTTTTGTAATTATGTTAAAATATTACTATTGGAAAATCATAATGCAATAAATCAATAAAAATTCTAAAATCTATACATACCGTAACCGTTAAACTCTGTTCATTGTAACATTATATCTATATTCTTCCTTCTCGAGTCCATAATCCATAACTTGTTACTTCTTTTGAAGTTCGTTAATTTTGAAATGGTTTTTATTGCTAAAAGGAGGATATGAGCCGACTTACATAGAAACGAGTCGGCGAAACGACCCGTTCTCATGAAACCAACATCAACTGTGAACGGGTGTTCCACTTGTGTCCGACGAATTTCACGCACGTGCACCGACGCGGATCAATGCTATTAACTCCTTCGAGCAGGCTACATTGAATTATCTGTAGAACAGACTCAGCATACCTACATTGCGTCTGTGCATTAGAGATGGCAATCAGTCTGTTAACAAAGGATTTTTAATCAGACAAGCCACCCTCCTTCGCATAGAATCAAGCAGGTTTATCAAGTATTTCTGAACTCCAGCCCTGAGGTGAATTACAAAAGTTTATTTCTGAATAAATTAACGTACAAAATCCTAACCTATTCGCACATAATACGATTTTTCAAAATTACATTATTTTATGGTTCGTTTTTCTTAGGGAAGGCACAGCTGTTCAGCCTTAATGGACTGCACATCACTGCCATCGATATATTTAGCAAAGATCTTAATAAAATAAATATCACGAAGAATATAAACTCTCGTTATTTGCTCTCCCGTCGACTCCAGTTTACCAAAATACGAATTCATATTTTAAATGCGTTCAAATTTAGAGGGCGGAGTAATGTGATAATTTCAACAAACCGGGGGATGACAATCTGACAGGGGAGATAAGGCCCCCGGGAAACATTCGGAAGCCAGGCTTATCTTGAGGTGATGAATAATTAAAACTTATTACAATCTTATTCTAATTACGCTTATAATGGTATTAAAACCCGCAAACTTACGGTCGTTCTTCACAACCCTACTGAGCGACTGTTGAGCCGAAATTTTGCATCAACACTATTCAAATGCAAAATACTCTCTTCTCAACGAAATACTCCATCAAATTCGGATATCGATTTTTATAGATTAAGTTCCACTCAACATAGGACTAGTTATAAAAAAGTGTCAAGAGGGTGAACAAATGTCAAACCTTATTATTGGTTAGCGATCTGTTTTACGCGATTCAAATACTGAATGACAAAGATTTATTTCCGTTTTCGAATGTCAATAGATGTTTTTTGTATGTTTTAAATAAAACTGAAGAGAACCTAACTCATTTCACTTATTATAAGCTACGCTTTGTCTTGTTTTTCACGAAAGAGAAGCATCAAATGTCAAATGTATGTCTATGAAAGTGGGCGGCCACTATTTTATAGTCTACTAAAGTGGGCGGATACCTCCATAAACAATTTAGGATAAAAATGCTTACTGTCTTTAAGTCCATAAAATATAGAATAATCATTGTGGAAAATAATATTAACATCTGGGAGTCGAACCCAGGACCTCTGCCTATTTGGGGCAACCGCTTAACCAACTTAGTTAATGAGACCAGTTCAATTTATGTCATCTTCATCGATATCATATCGCAAATTTTCATTTTTATTCTCCATTTTTAATCCCATATCTTTATAATGATTACAAAGTTCCTAAGCAACGCAATTTCAAACTAGACAGTGTCTTTGATTAATATTCGATTTTTATTTTTATTTATATGAGATATCTATTGATTTTTTTATAAAAATACTTAATAATTAATAATTGAACATAAAATATAGGTTTAAAGAGTCAAATAAAATTTTCTGTAAGCCGCACAAGAGTCCCAACTGCTCCCAACTATCTGGAGCCAGTTAGACTATAGCATCTCCATTTGGGGTATGTTGTGAGGCAGAAGGCAAGAGTAGAATTTCAATACCAATTTGCAAACATAAAAATATGATTAATTGATAAACTAAAGTTTTTAAGACAAGATTTTTGTGCATAGCGCAAAGGGTAACCGTAAGCAAAAAAACCATAATTATTGAATGAAACACTAGTATATATTGATTAACTTAGCGGGTTTGCGATAAGCCGACGTAGCTCAATGGTAGAGCATCTGACCGGATATTAGAAGGGTGCAAGTTCGAGTCCTGCCGGCGACATTTATCTTTGCTCGGAAGGCAGGCAAATAGAAGGAATGCTCAACAAAACAATTGGCTGATCAGTGCCCCAGATTGATCATTTGAAAAGTTTGGAAGAACGGCCGTTATTGTCGCTTCTCAACAAGATTCCTCCGTCGCTTCTCAACAAGACGGCCTCCATGGTCGAGGGGTAAGGCTCTCGACTACGAATCCGAAGGTCCCGGGTTCAAATCCCGGCGTGCGCAAGTAAATTTTATTTAATCAATTTGTGTTGTTTCACAATTAATTAATTTAAAAATAATATATAGTATATTTGCGAACGTTCCAGAGTGGAAGATACTCTCAGTATCGCCCTGGTGAAAGACTTTTTAGATTTTATTTTATTCATATATGTTTTAATGAGGACATTTAAATACTACTATTTATTTAAAGCGTATATAAATAAAGAAAAATAATGACAAGATATGTTTTGTGTTAACCAAAAAGAGTCTAAAAATAAGAAAATAAATAATATTTCTAACAATTTATAAGTATTTTATTCCCTTTCAAAATAATTAGACCGAGCGCGAGCGGCGAGGCTTATAACTCATAACCATTAGTACACACCTAATATCCTCTTTAATATTATTTTTTTATTATTTATGAGCAAAAGAGCAGTTAAAGCCATATGTAGGTTATCTAATATTCTATTCTATAAATTTATGAATATATATATCACATAAAATTCATTAAAATGTGTGAAAAAAAAAACAATTAGGACGTCCCGGGCCGCTAGAGGCTCTAGTATAGCATCTTGGCATCAAATATCATATGGTCGTATTATCCATTTTATGGTATTTGTCCAAACTGATTTTTAATATCATAACGTATATTTTATTTAGTTTCAACGCATTTTAAAAATCATGTAATTAATAAAAAAATAGAGGATTATATTGACAAAGTCTTGAATTTGAAATATGATATCGATGAAGATGACATACATTGAACTGGTCTCAATAGCTAAGTTGGTAAAGCGGTTGTCCCGGAAAGACAGAGGTCCTGCGTTCGAGTCTCAGATGCGACTGATATTTTTTTATTTTCTTGTGTTTTTTTCGGTTTCATGTTTCATTTAGGTTGTGTTAATATTATCTTCTTCAATGATTAAAAATTAACAAAGCTAATAGGACAATTTGTAATGTTTTTCTTAGTCCTCCTCACTAGGGGTTCCTGTGCTGAGGTGGACAAGTTTTTATTTAAAAACTGATTGTTAAAGCTCGTGCGAAGTTCTTTCCAAAATTATGGATAACCCTTTCATTTCTTTGAGCCAGGTTTTGATTTGGCTTTTGAAATAATTTTCCTTTTCTATTTTTTGTTTTTGTTTTTATGGCCGGTAGAAGTGAATTATATAGCTCAGTGGAGAGAAATCATATTTATAATTCCTTTGTCCAAAAGCAGTTTTAAAATTATGAATATTCATAGCGTCATTTTGGTTCACTCTTGTGTGGTGATAATTAAGTCTCTTCTTTTTTTTAACTTTTGTAATGTTTGATTTAAACAACACCCAACAAACTTAGCAGAGATATTTTGGATGCTAGGTACTGCAAAATAATAAAATTATTTATTTATTTAATATAATACCTATATTTAATACAACTAGACTAAAGCACAATTACAATACTTGTCTCAATTTTAATGAAGGTTTAATGGTTCCTAAGCATAAAAACAAATATGGACAAAGAACTTTAGAACACATGATTCCTAGTTGTATAAATATGTCACCCGCTGAAATAAAAAAAAAACTGTATTAAAATTAAACCATTAATAAATACATTGAAAACTTGGCTAGCTGAAAGAAGCTATTTGTATTAGAAATAAGGAAATATTATTTTATTTATGATTTATTGCTTTCGGTTATGTTTTTATTTTATTCATTTTTTAAATATATTTTTGCAGAAATATTTTAGAATAATATTCTTTATAAATATTTATGTTTTAAGCTTGTTACATATGGTTTTTATGTTTTTATTTTGTATATATATTTTTTTAAATGTTTTTATTTTCCATATTTTGTAACCTTATCTGTAAATTTTATGTTTTAAATAACAAGCTCCCGTTAGACAAACTACAAACAAGTAGTTTATCGGGACTTTTAGAATTGTATTTTTTTTCTGTTGTAAAATTAAATAAAAAAAAGGTATATATATATACCGTAAACAATAATTGCATGTCACAGTTAAGACAAGCACAAGCATAAGAGTATGATACATATAATTTTAAAAAGTAACTGTTAAATATGGTATTAGGTCGTACAATGACATCAAAGAGTATATAAACAATAAAATTTCACGAAGGATTTAAAAGTAAGAAATATCCGTACATATAAAACATACATGTAGACTAAGGTTAAATTAATATTGATTAAAAATATATGACAGCATAGTCTTCTTGTACTTACCTTCCGGTTAGTAATTATTAATTAGTTAATTAAATAGCAAAATTTTCCAAAACATAAGGCGTGTTTTCATTTGACATTTAACGACATTCCAGTACAAAGATCTACATAGGAATATGTAAGTACACTTCCACTCCGTGAGATATATAATATTCCCCTGCCGCTTGGTGCGGTACACATTCTCACCGAACTTGCAAAATAATTCTCCACATTACAAACTTCGGCGCTATTCCAAAGATCCCCATGGAAAATTCACATGCTAAACTCGCAGTGTTATTATTACAGTGAAAACCCGTCAAAAAAGACGGGGAATAGTGGGATTTTTTTTTTTGATTTCAATTTGGTTTTCGAAAAATTAAACACAAACTTCCCATACCATTGTCTTTAGATTTACATGAATACTTCGCCTTAAAGCGACGCAATGGGAAGTAATTTGATCGCCTAAAAATATTATAGATTATTATTATTACCCAATTTTGGAATAACTTATTGAAGCTTACAAACCTCAATGTCATATATTTTTAATCATGAAAATAATATTAACAACTCTTAAAATGAAACATGAAACCGAAAAGACACGAAAAGAAAACAGTAGCAATTGGGATCCGAACACAGGACCTCATGGTCTATCCGGGACCTTGCTATCTACTCCACTGAGCTACAGCTACCCTAATCCGTTCCTTCATTTTTATCGGTATTGTGCGGGACGTGTAGGACCAGCACAATAAAAGAGAGTGTATGACGAGGTATCCAAGGGAGGAGAGCGGGGTCCGGATAGAGCGAAATTAAAGGTACAAGTTGAGTCCAAGGAAGAAGAGCGTGGTCCGGGTAGAGCTAAATTAAAGATTAAAGTACAGTCCAAGGTGAATCAGTTAGGTAAATTATCGGGTGGTGAACATTATGTGCTGGTATTGCACGTGTTGTGAAATATCGGCTCGGTATTGCATTTGTGGTGCAATATCATCTCTCGGCTTGGTTATTGCAAATGTTGTGCAATTTTTAATATTTAGTTATAAAGAATTATGTTTTGTCTGTTTAAATTAATCCACTCTGTAGACACGTTCGATACAGGTATCATACTTCGATTTCTAAGAACTGTTGTTAGTATCATCTTCAATTAATTCCCATGTATTATGGCTGCTATGTTTTTACCGTGACAACAGGATTCTACCAAAATGTATTTGTAATCCTTAGATAGTTTATTTAGTGATTAATATTAATTCTCGACTTGTAGAAAAAGTCAACAGATGTCGTATATAAATAAAAATCCGATAGGTATGTCTCTGACACTATATACTTATATATATAGGGGTCATAAAAATGCCTTCCAGTGTAAAATATCCTACTTACTAACGCTTTTTCGGAATTCGTTATACTGTCCAATGTGGCAAAAATATTTTATGGGACCCACATAAGGAGTGCATGAATTCGTTAGATTTTTATTTATTGGATCCCCTTAACCAGTGGTCGTCAAAGTGCGGCTCTTTGGCCCCTTAAGTGCGGCTCTGGCACAAAAATCCACGAGCAGGCACAACAGTCTTGTCTACAGTGGTCGGAGCTTATCGTGTCTGTAAATCGCGAGCGCCTTTCGAAGGTACCTTCCTGAAGAATAAAGTTGTCTTATTCTTCATTCAGCTGCACATCCAATAGGTATTTTTGTCATCAATTTGTTTCACTTTCCGAGCCTGCTGAAGCATCGCCATGAAAATAATTCCTCCATTGATGAACACTATTTCAAAACAACCATTTTAAATATGAGTGAAGCATTTCTCAGCAGGTTTCAGGAATCTAAAAACAGTAGAGCGACCTTAGCATGTGTCAAAAACCCTCTTAATGCTACGATAACAGATTTTAAATTTTCACCTTTTGGCATTGACATTGGTAACTTTGAAATACAATTGCTGGATTTAAAAAAAAAACAACAACAAGGAATTATGGACCTCTAAATTTGAACGTCTTTATGTTGGTTTGGAAATACTGGAGAGGGAACAAATGTGAACTTAGTTCACATCACAAGTTATCTGCTTTGAAAGACCCGGAGAAGGAAGACATGATCATGTTCAACCCCTGGAATAGTACTCTTATGATCAGCTGAAAAAACTCTCGTTTGCTCTTTTTGGTTCTACATATTCATGCGAACAATCTTTTTGAAGCATGAATTTTATCAAGATTAAACTGTGAAGTCGTCTTATTGATGAGAACCCGGAATCGTGCCTAAAATTAAAAACAACAATACACAAACCTGACATACTCAAACTTTCGAAGGAGATGCAAGAACATTGTTCCCATTAAGTGTTTGTCAGTCATTGTCTTGATTTAAATTTATGGATACCTTACTTTTATACTAGTTTTTATCAATAAATAAAATCATTATTAAGTACGAAATCAAATTTTATTCAGTGTACCCGTAGGTCTAAAATTATAATAAAGGCTTACTAAATTAATAAACATATTTGGCTCTCAATTTTTTTTTAATCGTTGTAATGTACATACGAGTATCTGGCATTTTGGCGAAAAAGTTTCCCGACCACTGCCCTTAACAATCAGCTTTCAAACACACTAACGATCGGCGCCTTTGATATTTGAACGTTACCCGTTAAACTGTGATTCTCAGCTCGTCTTAGCTTTTGATCACATTTTTATCAAGCTTAGAATCATATCTACATAACATTACACAATTACGCACATTGCACACGGCTTTAACGAAAATGAATAAAAATATTCTAGTAAATGAATTAAAAATTACTTTGTAATCAATCACCACTTTATTAATATATACATATGTTTCGAAAGCGATGCTTTCCTCATCAGGAATATACGCAATACTAAAAAATAATATTGTCAAGATTAGACGAATGATAAAAAAAAGAAAATTAATTTCTTATTAATTAATTATTATTTGTCTATACTTGACATTATTATTTTTTAATATTCTGTATATTCCTGACGAGAAAGCTTCGCTTTCAAAATATGTTGATATGTATATTTGAATAAAGTGGTGATTGCAAAGTTATTAAATTTATTAATTGATTTGAAGAAATTATAAAAACTTTTTAATTTTTCAACATTTAAAATGTTATGTGGATTAGGTACAGTAGAATCATTTTAAATAGATTATTGCTTTTTTAATGGTGTACTGTGTCGTGGGACTACTGCGGGATAAGGGGGGGCTGCGGTCGGATGTTCCAAACTAGTTCAAACTAATTTGAACCACTATCGGGGCGCACAAACACATTCAAACGCGCGCTCTTAAAAATATTTTTTCTGTACCCTCCTTGATGTTCAATTGAAAAATATGTATCGAACAATTTGGCGTACTGTATCAATTTTTGGTGGTCATAAAAGATATTTGGAACTTGTAATGATCGAATTTCGCACTGTAAGCTACAATCTCTGTCAGTCAAACGTAAACTTTCTGATGTATTCCTTTTGTACAAAATTATGCATGCATCAATTGATACACCAAACATTTTATCAAAAATCAACATTAATACATTTTTTATATTAAAGCATCATACAAATATGGGCTATTTTTCTCCTTTACCGCGGACATTAAAAAATTACAATACTATACACTGCTCTAATAATTAAATATACATTTTTAATGACACAATTAATCAATTTAAAAAAAAGTTTTACCATTAATATCAAACTGATAATGTGATGAAGCCCAAAAAAACGTAAATACCAAAACAGTGTACCATCAGCACAGGATAAGGAGTTAATTCGTGTACCTGCTTATAATATGTTTCGATCTTTCACTTGTTTGTCATTTGTTTTATTATCATATTTGCCAGATAATAATGGTTGTTTATTCTACTATTTAATTATTATTAATTTTTAAAGATTCATGTACTCGTATGTAAGTTTTGGGCATATTTTATTATTGTTAGAGCTGTTTCGACGTTCGCTATTCACAATAACAATCAAACTGTTAATGACTTAATTCATTCATTCATTCATTAACGCCCAAAAGGGCTTTTACATATTTAACATTTATTTATTTGATTATGTGTACAGAACTTAAAAGAAAAAAATAACATGATGCATAGTTGGTATATAAGTGTAACATATTTATGACATAGAAAGAAAAAAAGAGGAACAAGTTTTTGGATTGTAGATGAGTATAAAGATAATATATATATAAAACATTATAATTAAACAATAGCTCTTATACGATGCTCTTATAATTGTTGCAACATAAAAATATCGTTCAGGTATCTTTTAAATATGGGTAAACTTATATTAAATATATCTATAGCAGAGGTGAATTTATTTCCAAGTATATGTAGACGAGAAATGGGTGCATACATTTGGTAGTTTGTCCCAGAATTATTGTTACAGAATAACATATTTTGCCGAGTTTGTCGATGAGGTACTTTGAAATTGATTAGTTGAAGGAGTTCACAACAGTCTAATAAGGAATAAATAATTTTAAATAAAAAAGTTAAGTCTGTTATTTTTCTTCTGTTTTCTAAAGTATGTATTTTGAGTGTATTTAGCAAGAATGTACAATTTATGTGTTGTATTGGTATGTGTAGTTTGAAGTTAATAAAACGTAAAAATTTGCGCTGCACGCGTTCAATATTTTTTATATGAATGATATAGTATGGGGACCACACTATTGAATTGTATTCTAATATGCAGCGCACTAGTGACAAATATACGATTTTTATAACTTCCAGCGAATCAAAGTCTTTGATAGTTCTAATTATAAATCCCAATGTCTTCATACCTTTATTAGTTATTTGTTGTATGTGATTTACAAAATTTAATTGTGTATCAAACAAAACTCCGAGATCACTAATTTCGTTGACTTTTTCCAAGATTTTGTTATCTATAGCGTAGTTATAATGTTACCATTAACAATGATCTACGTGGTTGAGTGGTTACGATCTTTGGTTACATGTGGAGGCGGGTTCATGTATCTCCGCCCCGGAAACCATTAATTGAATAACCAACACCTCTACCATAGACCATCCAAAATGGTTCGCTACGTTTGGTGACGTAGCAGGGGTGTTCGGGTTCATGGGGTGAGGTTTGTCCAGGTCTTGGTGGCGGATGCGTTTGATCACTAATTGCGCGGTGGGCCGGATCGGAAGAGGCCGATTGAAGGAGACCCCTTGACCTCTTCAGCCCGAATCTCACGACCGCAGTGGGGGGCATGGATTATTATGCCCGTCACTCCCACCTCTCATACCTCTTTCCTTCCCAGAACTTCCTTTCTTTTCAAAGATGACATAGGCCCTGAGGAAAATTATTTTTTCTTGGCATCCTGTGTGGAGTTAATGTTGAAAAATAAGTTTTTTTTTTAAATAGTAAGAGTTTTATTTTTCGAGGTTAATTAATAAGTTTGAAACACGTATGCGAGCAATGCATCTGCGAGAGTGCTGCGTTGGACTCAATATTCGCTGCGATATATATACGAAGTAATTTAGTATTATAAAATATCCAGTTCGATTCCTAAAACCATCTTTATAGGGAAATTTGAGAGAGGAAACGAATAACATTAGAATGAAGTGTCAATTCAAAGTAATTTAATATTTAACCCTTCGATTCCGAAAACCTCTTATGGCGGGCAAACCCTTAGTTTTATTGCGGTACTTACGCAGCATTATTAGTATGTGACGTCACGGCGGGAAGCCATCTCATTATAAGGCGGCTGCCGGGCGCCCGCAAGAGCTGTGAATTTGAATACCAGACGACTTAATAATCTTGGATTACGTAATTTTTTAAAAACCCCTCTGCAGTATGTGGGTAAGGCGTAACACTGCAGTATAATGAGGGGGCAATTTATTTAAATTTTTGAAGAAAAAATGAACTAATTTGCAATTTAATATACCTATCCGAAAGATATCAGAACAACGTTAAAATCTATGAATAACTTTCTTTAACAATATTCCTTCAAATCTCAAAATTATGGAATAGGAATATTAACTCAAACTACTGTAACAGTATTTTATTTATTAAATAATTAACATTAATTTATTTTAAACTAGTTGATGTGTACCCGGCCTTGCTCGGGATTTTTTTGTTTGAATAAAGTTATGAAGTTGTAAGTTCTTGCTTGTCATTAGGGTGCCATAATTGATTTGACAACAAAAGTAACTATCTCCAAATCATTCATTTGAATATTTTATTTCATCTGAATATTTTATTTCATTTGAATATTTTATTTCATTCCAAACGTTTATTTTTTCAAAATATATTTAAATCATAAAGTTCTTAAGTAGGCTACTTACTACCTACTCGTGTTAACCATTTTGAAAACATTCTATCAAAAAACATTTTTCTTTCAAAGTGTTATATCTGGTCTAACCTAAATAAAACATGACGGGTTCAATGTTTTTCATACTAATTTTAAAACGTTATAGCCACAGTTTTACATATTGGATTTCATTCAAACTACTTTCTAAACCTTCCGGTACTAATAAAAACAAACTGTGCTATTTTCAGCGAGAACATCGAGGACAAACAAATCTACAAACTTACATTGATTTTTATATATATATATACATCACCAACTGATTTCGTCTATCCATAGCTTCGCCATGGCAAAACTTAAAACTAAACAAAAATACATAGAGTGAGCATATATATAGTTGAGATATACAAATTATAATAAGAGGGAGACAAAATATAAAACGAAAGAATAGAACAGTGAGACAGAGATATGCTTACATGTAATAGAATGGGATAACACATTAAAAAAAAGAGTCAGAACGTCAAAGGCGTTATTTATTTGTTATTATAATTAGATTTTTTGTCAATTTATTTTTCCACAAACCTTGAGTTTTCTTTTCTTTGATCAATAATGCTATTACTATTTATAACGTATAACTAATTTTAAATGACTGATATGTATTTTTCTACTGTTCTGTTTTATGTTCAATTTATTTTAATGACTTCTTGAAGCTTGTAAACCTCAATGGAATATTTAATCATTGATGAAGATAATATTAACAAATCTTAAAAGAAACACGAAACCGAAATAAACCACAGAATATAAAAAGGTATCGGTCGCATCTGGGAATCGAACCCAGGATCTCTGTCTCACTGGGACAACGAGCCGCTCAACCGGCTGAGCTTAATAAGCTTCGAGAAGTTTTTTCAAAAAAAAACATTGAATATCAATCCCAGACTTGGAAAAAAAGGCAATGATGTCATATGTAAATCAAAATTGGATAGGTATATCCGATACATTACCTAGATTGCAAATTAATTCGGGTAGAATCTTGCAGTCATATATATAGCATCAAAATAATATTATATTTACATTTTTTTGCGTTTTTCCTTTGAACTGCTTCGGAGCATTGTCGACTGAACCACGGCTTTAAGCCTACATCAGTTTGTTGATCTACAACGGTGGATTGAATGAAGCCATTCATCGCAGAAGTGATGACTTCACCAATTTCCTGGGCACATCTGGAAGGATCCGAAATCTGAAAACAGACAGCCGACTACGAGAAAACATTAAAATGAGCCCGCAGACCGAACCAATCTGCTGACCTATAGTGCCAGATTTTTCTCTTTAGCCTCTCGATTGGCGATCTGAAGTTAATAAGGATTGATATCGTCACCAGCCATAAATTATCCTCAATGAATAAATTCATTAACTTTACATATACTATTTTACAAATAATTAATTAAAAAGACTACATACGAGTAGTACATTTTTGGCACGTTCCAGAGTGGCAGATATTCTCAGTATTACCCTGATAAAAGATCTTTCAATTCTGAATGTGGTGAAAATCGAAACGTTGCTTGAAATGGTTTTAGCCGTGTTTGAATAACCGGGTACTTTCAAACCTTTATTTACCCCATCATCTTCCCTTTTACACTTTCTTGAGTTTCAAAACATATATACGTACCCCGATTGGGGATGGCACAGTCTCACTGGCTCCGGCTAGTAGGGGTTATGTAAAAAAAATGATAATGGAAACCAATCCACATTAAATCTACTGTGTAAATCAATTAGCATTGTAAATAACAATCTGCCACGGAGTTAACATCTGCAGATAAGCCATATCATTGCAACATTATGGGCTTATATATATTAGCAAAAAACTCAACCCACACAATGCATGAATGTACACGAAATCATCACATTAACACGAGTAAATCACCGTTAAATGGACGATTCATTGCTCGATGAGCGGAATGATCAGCATGAGCACGAAGGCTAATGGAAAATCCATTAACATAATGGGAGCGGAACCAATGCCGTATTTAGGCCTCGGCAACCTGGGCAGTTGCCTTGGGCGGCAATTTTTAGGGGGTGACATTTCGCCGAATCCCTAAGGACTAAGTAGTTTCTATAAACGATATAATTAAGAAGATTTTAAAGATGCTTTGAACTATAGTTGATTTCAAGTCTTAATGCTCTACACTTCACTAGTTAGAAGTCAAGTGGAGTATAATTCATCTATTTGGTCCCCTTTGTATAAAGTACACTTTAACAACATAGAGCAGGTTCGTCACAAATTTCTTACGTATATAGATTTATATTCCAATTTTAACACATTAATTATGTAAGTTTGATGAATCGATTGCATCTGATTACGCTGTCCGTCAAGGGGAATTATTTCATAAACATTACTGATAAACGTTTAAAAAAAATTTTCGTCACTTTATGGTTAAAAATCTCTATGTAGTTATAATTTTTGATAGCTCATTATATTCTGTTCTAAACATCCATGTAAAATCTCAGATGGGCGTATAATTAAACAAATAAAATATTTTACACGAACCATATATATATATATAAATTTAAAATAAAAAAAAATTGAAATAAAACAGTAAGTACTTTATTCGCAGTGTTTCAAATGAAGATGGCTCCAATTCGCATACGAACAGAATTACTTTTACGGTATGGAATAACCACTTTAGGACTTTCTTTGCAAAATTAATATAATTACCTATTATCGGTCAAAAATTCGGTGGTTAAAAGACATAAATATATATTTTCACAGATACGAAACATTTGATCGTTGAATCAGAATTTAACTCATTATGGTATAGTGTATATCGGACTCTGAATATAAGAGGAAAGTGAAACATAAGTAAAATACTAGGTTCCCATAGAATGAAGGCATGCTTCTACCGATGTATAATAATAATAAATAAATAAATGTTTATTAATTGATAAACTAAAGTTCTTAAAAACTTAAGACAAGATTTTTGTGCATAGCGCAAAGGGTAACAATTATTTTTATAAACAATAATTATTAGCCTGAAACACTCATCCAAATTGAAAAAAAGCTTTCCGAGCAAAGATAAATGTCGCCAAAACGGAGGACTCGAACCTGCACCCTTCTGATGTCCGGTCAGATGCTCTACTGTTGAGCTACGTCGGCTTATCGCAAACCCGCCAAGTTAATCAATATATACTAGTGTTTCATTCAATAATTACTGTATTTATTATATTTTCACCTGCAAACAACCAACTTTATTAGTATGAGAAAGGCTTGTAACGGCTAAATCCCTCAAATAGTTGGCGTCGAGACAAATTATATCTACATTTTATTGGTGAAAATTGCTTTGACTTGTCAAATATTTATTAATTGATAAACTAAAGTTCTTAAAAACTTAAGACAAGATTTTTGTGCATAGCTCAACGGTCCCACACATTCCATACAAAATATACAAGTAATAGTTATAAAAAAAATACGAAATATATACTCGTACAGAAGTTAAAAAAAAATTATAATAAAAATAAGATAGTAGGTGATTGATACATCACACATAAAAAAATTTAAAAAATAGATCAAAATAACACCTTTGAGGTGCTGCGGCAATTAATTTGTGAGGGGCCAATATCTTTCTCCAGTATGCGTCGATGCTGGAGGCTGGACTGAGGCGGGCCTCCATGATGAGGACATTCCTAGATCTGTTTATTCTTTCCCTCATTCTAGTCATCCTGGATCTTATAAGTGCTACAAAACCGAGAACTCGCTTCTCCCTGATCATACTGGAAGCGCTGCAGTATCTGGGGAGCTCTAACATTATGCGGAAAGCATTATTATACTGTACACGAA
>JAHDVE020001221.1:0-62446 GCA_022606495.2 Halesus radiatus
TAGTTGGTATATAAGTGTAACATATTTATGACATAGAAAGAAAAAAAGAGGAACAAGTTTTTGGATTGTAGATGAGTATAAAGATAATATATATAAAACATAATAATTAAACAATAGCTCTTATGCGATGCTCTTATAATTGTTGCAAAATAAAAATATCATTCAGGTATCTTTTAAACATGGGTAAACTTATATTAAGCATTATTTATTATTATTACATGTTTACCTTATGACGTTATTTTTTTAACGAGAAACTGTCTATTTGAAAAATAAACTGTAACGCCCACCTCTAGTGATAAGTGGAAATCGGGCTGGGCTTAATGTTTTCGAGACTTTTTCAGATGTAAAATAAACTGGTCAAATTGTTTTTGAGAGTTCAAAAAATTAAAGATGTGGCATTTTCCAAAAGACAAAAGAGCGGTTGAGGACTGGGAAAGGTTCCAAAAACAGGCGCAACAGCTATCACCAACTGCGTAACTACCGACAAACGCGCAGTGTTCGCAGGTTTGAGTGCAGTCAACGAGTGGAAACGTGTTGTTGGCACGTTGGATTGGAAATATCGATACGCACAGGCATGCATCACGTATTGGTATTCAGATATTTATATGTCAAGTATCGATCTCTTGTATTCCAATATCACATATCAACTTCCAGATATTCCAGATATTGCACTTCGATGTCCAGTCACTTTCACACTCGGAACGGTTAAAATGCTAGTATCTAAGGAGTCAGTATCGATTTATCATGCGGTATTATAATACGTTTACCGGTTATGTATATACGTTATCAGGTTCAGCCCTAGTGCTACGGAACTCTTAATGTGTGGATATGGACACGTACGCACAACGGACACATTGTATAAGAATGTACCTTTGTACCTTCCACAAATTTCCCTATGGGACATCTGTGATGAATGAAGAAGTGTCTCCCGATGCAGTCGACTGGCAGAATAACGTCAGAATCTCACTTTAACCTTTATCAACTCTCCTCCACCATACGAAGAAGAAGAACATTTATAAAATCAATAAGAAATACTTTGTTTACACTACTATTTTAAAAATATAAATATATACATGTTCCGGAAGCAAAGTTTCCTCATCAAGATACACAGTATACTGAATATGATCATGATAAGGGGAGCTTTGCTTCTGAAACATATAGATATTATAAATTAAAAACAGTGGTGTAAACAAAGTATTTCTTATTACTTTTATTAATAATAGCTGAATTACCCGGCGTTGTACGGAGTTAATAATGATTTGGAGTAAAGTTTTAAAATCAATACCCCTACTCCTACTCCTACCCTTCCTCCCACTCCTACTCCCCACCCTTAGTAATTTGCCTATTATTTTTAACGACAAGTGTATAAAATTTCATCAAGATGTACCAACATTTTGTTTTAAGGGTGGAAAAGGGGGATCTGGGTATTTTTTCCAAATCTCATGTAGGCAGTGACCTTCCTCTTGCTTTGTAGGTCAAGTGTTCGAAATTTCATCAAGCTCGGAATAAAACTCTAGATTTGTATACAAAATAACCACACACCGCCTGTCCATGACATTCTTCTTTATGTAATAGATAGATGTACCACAAAATAATTACACATCTTTTGAAGAAAGAGGAACATTTTTTTACTGTTAAAAAATTCGTTCCACAGTATAAGCGTAATCTCTGTTCCTATATACTCTCACAAAAAGCCACAATACTTCAGAAGAGAGTGCATACGTAATACCATAAATTCCCATATGCATCGAAAACTTTTCACGTGCATCCACAAAGCTCCAGAACGCTTACTCGTACGTTGAAAAGTTAAAGAGAAATACCGAAGTGATGTACCGATAGAAGTGTGTTGTGGACCTTAATTCTGATTGATCGCATATTGTTAAATATCGAACTCCTCCTCACAGAAGGCTCAGAGGAAAATAATGAATCTTAGGGTGTGATGTGTTCGAATGATAGTTGAGTGCAAGCGGGAGGTTAGTGCAGTCCTACACATTCCATATAAAATATATATGCAACGGTTAAAAAAAAAATACAAAATATGTACAAAAGTTTAAAAACTTAATTAAAAAATTAAATAATATCATTAGCACTGCCCCATCCGATAATACCATATTCTAATAGTGATTGGCAGAGAGCCATGTAGATCTTAATCTAATCTTTTGTATTGAGAACATTCCTGATTGTTTTAAAAAAGTAAGTTAATTTTGTTATTTAAGTAAATAATGTGGTCAGTTAACTTTAAATTGTGATCAATTTTTAGGCCTCGATTATTAACATTTTCCAATGACGGACAATTACACTGATACTTAACATCTGATAATTACACGCATACTTTATTATCAAAGAACATACGAGCACCACATCCAACACAACACACGAGTATCACATTGGCGCAACCAGGAGGATCAAATCACAGAGGACCTATGTCATATTTAGGGATGCTGTGTGGAGCGTATTTTTAAGGAAATGAAGAAGTGAACCTGCTTTAGGATGGAGGAATCACAGATGCCGGCAAATCATTTTACAACCGACCTGTTTAACACAAGCGGCCGGCTCTCATATGTCAATAATAGGTTTTCACTTAAGTATTTAAATTATTCTATTAAAAAAGAAAAGTTACAAAGTTAGCTTATTTGGTTAGGGTTAAGGGAGGGAGGGGAAGGAAAAGGATCTAGTCTGTGTAGAGTAATATGTATTGTGTGAATGTTATTTATTGATTTTAGGTTTGAAATTATAAGGGGGTGAGTTAAATAAGCTGAACTCACTGTATGAAGTGTTAAAAATGTGTGAAGCGCGGTGAAAAAGAGTGTTTTGTTTTGAGTTAGTGTTGCATTGAGGTAGGTTTAGTGTGTGGTTTTGTCTGGTTTGTCTGTTAGGCACTCTCAATTGAATTCGTTCAACTAATTCAGGGCAATCTATCACAGAGAAGGCTATTTTTTTTGTAAAAACAGTGCGTCTGCGGAATTTCTACGGCTTTCTAGTGACGCAATCCAGAAACACGCGGCTGACTCCTCATGACTCAGGTGGGGACGATATGCCCGAAAATCGAGGTATCGTAGAAAATGGTTTTGTAATTTCTCAATCCTTTCTGTATGTGATATGTACCTGGGATACCAGACTTGAGAGGCATTCTCCAAAGAACTGCGTACATACGCGAAGTACAGCATTTTCATTTTGTTTATCTTTTTAAAATTTTTAGAGGTTCTGAGTATAAAGCCAAGTATCTTGGAAGCTTTTGCAACCGTGGTTTCGATATGGCGGTCAAAAAGTAACTTCTGGTCTAACATCACTCACAAATCCTTGGCATCCGTATATATAATTACTCACTAGACATTCCATATAGACATGTCATTGGTACCGATCCTCGTAATAATTTCCCAAAACTTTATAAAATGTATACCACTCATCAGTGCAGTACATTAATTTATTCACCTCCGGTGAAGAAGCAACTATTCCAGTCATGCAGCACGAGCTTCTACACTAGCGAACTATGGACAAGGTATACACAAGGCGTCATGGACACACTCCGAGTACAATATAACCACGCTTACAGGGCGCGCATCTACACCATAGATGGAAAATTTCCCTCAAGCCACCGCAGTATAAGTGCTAAATATGTTCACCTTTTTATTTAAAGATAATTTAATTTTTAATTTAATTTAATTTAATTATTTTTTTTTCTGTCTCCACATTATGTAATTTATTCAGATGTATTCTTTTATATGGCAGACAGAGTATTGCACTCACCGCTTTGTTCAGCTGAAATAAAAACATTATTAGAGGAAAGGAAGCGTATTTGGAATACTGTTGGTAATTCGGAATACCGTCTTATCTTCGGTTCGGGTGGCGGAATCTATCGGTAATAATTATAACTATTGAAAGTCGAAGCTGTGAGCCTTGATTTTGGCCGGAATAATAGTTCTCCTGTGTCTGCGGATGAATGCTGACGTGTTTTGTGAAGTTGCTCCTATCAAAACTTTTTCGGTGAGTTTTTAATCCAATATAATCACCCCATATTCCAAACTATTTTATAACATTACAAATGAAATCACTTCAGAAAGAGTTTTATTTTTATAGTATGGCTTTCGTTTTTGCATTTTTTAATACGTTGACATGTGATATAAGAAAGATCTTTTAGGTTATATGTTGCTAATGCGGAATACGGAATGTGATGCAAAATCGGAATAGTATTCCAAATTATATTCATTTTTTTTAAGTACTTTTATTTAATTTTACAGAGATGTCGTCATCAAATTTGTACCAGAAAAGGAAGAAGTGGGATTCGAATGATATGTGTGAAGCCATTACTGCTGTTCGCAATAAAAAAATGGGATATTTGATGGCAGCTAAACACTTTAAAGTCCCACGTACTACTTTGTTTCGACTCGTATCTGAAAAAGATGCGGACTCTTTGACTTTAACCTCAAAGAAAATTGGCCGAAAACCAGTTTTTAGTGCAGAGTTCGAAAAACAATTGGTAGACTACGCCCTTGTAATGGAAAAAAAGTTCTATGGTCTAACACAAATGGATATCCGACGATTGTCTTATCAAGTGGCTGTTAAAAATAATCATCCAACTCCTTTTAAATCGGGAATTGCTGGCAGATACTGGTTGAAAGGCTTCCTAAATAGACACAAAAATGTGTTATCTATGAGAAAACCTACAGGAACCTCGTTTGCAAGAGCCATCGGTTTTACCAAAGAAAAATTGGACACATTTTACGACATACTAGAAAATGTGTATTCAGAAAAAAACTACCCCGCCGACCGTATATTCAACGTAGATGAATCAGGACTATCTATCGTTCAAAGTAAAATCCCGAAAATCATTGGACGCCGTGGTAAAAAACAAATCGGTGCACTAACTTCGGCTGAACGAGGGTCTCTTATAACTATTGTGGTTTGTATGAGCGCATCAGGCATATATGTGCCTCCAATGATAATTTTCCCCGCAAAAATATGAATCTACAGCTCATGAAAGGAGCCCCGGCTGGATCTGTTGGAGTATGTCATCCATCTGGGTGGATACAAACTCACCTATTTACCCAATGGTTTTTACATTTCATGGAGAAAACTAAACCAAGCGAGAGCTCTCCGGTTTTGTTAATCTTGGATGGTCATTATAGCCATACAAAAAACGTGGAGATTGTAGATTTGGCTAGAGCGAATCACGTCTCCATAATATCACTCCCTCCTCACTGCACACACAAAATTCAGCCCCTCGACAGGTCATTCATGAGTCCTCTGAAGGCCTATTATAGCGAAGAAATTCGTATGTGGCTACGTAATAACGCACGAGCTTTGTCAGTATATGACATAACGAAGTTATTTGGAAATGCTTATCGCAAATGCCAAACCGGAGAGATTGCAGCAAATGGATTCAAAGTTAGTGGAATCTATCCCTTCAACCGGCATATTTTTAGCGATGCTGACTTTCTTGCTGCAGAAATTGAAGAGTCTGAAGTCCAGCATTGTGCAGAAGCGTCAACAACACCCATGATGAAAGTTGAAGCACGTCCATTAGCTTTAATGGAAAGTCCACCCGAAGAACAAAGTCCTTCCTTGGTCGCGATTGAACCCCAGCCGTCGACTTCGCGTGGAAGACCCAATCGCACTATCATTACCCCATTTGATGTTTCCCCGATTCCGCAAACTAGGAAAAAAACATCCAATAGAGGGCGTAAATCAGCGGTTTCAACCGTTATATCAAGTTCTCCATACAAGAAGCAACTAATAGATGAACAGGAAAAGAGGACTGCCAAGAACAAGCCCAAGGGTACAAAAAATTCCAAAAAGAAAAAAACGACAGATATTGCTACTGACTCGGATTCTTCTGCATCGGAAGTAATTGATGACAGTTCCTCTTCTGATATAGTCATCCCTCCTGGAACTAATAAACCAAACGATGAAGACGCAGTGTGCTTTTTCTGCAATGGTCCTTTCAGTCAGGATGTAAGGGGAGAACTTTGGGTCAAGTGCCTAATGTGCAACCTCTGGGTACACAATGAATGTGCCGGATGCGAAACAGAAGAGTATGTATGTGATTATTGCAAATAATTAACAAGACACTATTATATTCTGAAATATTAAAAGTGAATATAATTTGGAATATACTATTCCGAATTACATGCACTTTAAAAAAAACGCATTTTTTCTCATTCTTTAATTTTTTATTTTTTAAAAGCACTGTAATATTTTTTTTTAATTTCTGTTCTCGTTTCCTAATAAACTATTAGTTTCTTAACATTTAAATCGACTTTTATTCGTAAAAACATTTTAATCTTATTTTCTGCACCCTAAAATGTAAATGGTATTCCGAATATGCTTCCTTTCCTCTATTATTATTATTTTATTATCATATGTATTGTTTGTTTCTAAAAAAAATATGTTTGTCGGATTTTTAATAGTGGGTACCATAAGGATTTCTGGTATTGTGGGCAGAATTCAAATAAAAACAATAGCTCAGAATAACAGTACTACTTGGTACGGATTTTGAATAATAATAAGAGTAAATTTCTATAGCGCAGTTTTGTGAAGGTTCACCTCAAGTGCGCTTTACACTAACTAACCTAACCTAATATAATTGTAAAATAATAGATATACTACACAGTATATATACACTCGTACATGCAAATTAAAACTATGACATAAAATATTCATGAGCAGGTATTATAATAACAATTTAGAAACTAAGGGTGTAAATAATCAAATATAAAGAAGGTACAAGTAACAACAGAGCAAGATAATATTATATGACATTATATACATGGTTTTTCACTGGATACTAAGGGCATTAAATAACAAGGAGAGAAAACCGCAACTAAATAAGCTGTGGAGGATTAACAGAAAAAAAATTCCAGAAATTCTGTTTCTACGTACATGAATTTATGTATTATGTCGGATAGGATTTTTTGAATAATTTTGTTTTCAATACCCGTTTGAACTCTGATAAATTCTGGATGTTAGCAATATTTGGGGGGAGCTTATTCCAGATGACCGGGCCCGATATACAAAAAGCGCGATCATAGTACACGGGTTTATTTGACCGAGAGGGTTCAACTAATCGGTTAGCAGCATTGAAATCTGCTGACCTCAAAGAAAGCTGTCTATCACCTGGGCTGGGTTCTGTCAGACACATAGTTCAGTTATATAGGCTGGTGCTTTTCCCTGGAGTGCTTTGAAGGTTGTTAATCAAATCTTGAATTCTATTCTTTCAGGGCATCGAAGCCAATGAAGGCGATCCCTTAGAAGTGGAGATATGTGGCAATATTTAGGCTTACCATATATCATTCTCGCCGCAGTATTGAAGACAGACTAGATCCTGTTGAGTTGTTTCTGGGGGAGACCAGCATATGCACTATTACAGTAGTCCATACGTGAGACAACAAAATAATTTATTAGTGCAATAAAAAACACATAAATTTGTAATAAAAAAACACATAAATTTGTTGTAGATCACTTTTATTTTATTAAAACTCTTCCGGTTTCGGAAGCAGCCTTCCTTCATCAGGAGAATATTAAAACTAACTTATGATATAGAATATTGACAAGACATATAAATTTTAGGTGTTGGAGTGGGGGGTAAGCAAATGGGTAGGGGTAATTGTAGGATTTCCGGGAAGAACAGAGCGATTTATTGGAAAAATGTAATTTATTAGTGTTTTAGCTGCATCAGAGGGAAGGCATCTACTGATTGATTTTATCTGCCTAAGATGGAAAAAGCCAGAACTTACCGCCTTTGAGATTTGCGACTCAAGAGATAGACAACTGTCGATAGTGAAACCAAGAAATTTTATTTCTTTGGAAGGAATGATATCAGTGCCCTGAATTTTAATCTGACTGAAATCAAGAAGGTCATGCCTTCCGGGAGAAGATATCCAAATGAACTCTTTTTTGGTAGGATTAAGTTTGAGTTTATTAACAAACATCCAACTTCATACTGTGTCAATAAAGTCAACTACTTCATTTTTTACGATGTGTTTTTCATCCGGAGAACAAAACATGAAAATTATACGATCATCCGCATAGCCTTGTGATTCAAAGCCAGCCGAGTGAATGAGGCGTTCAAGACGATTTGTATACAAAATAAAAAGAATGGGACCCAGGACGGAACCTTGGGGAACTTCAAATTCAATTGGAGATTCAGGTGAAGTACGTTTATTGAAAATTACTGAGCTTATTCGTCCAGACAGGTAAGATGTGTTGAAATATTCGACACAATTAAAAAACTGGAAAAAATATGTATGCTCGTATATAACCGATTATTTATTTCACACTTTATTTTTGCGCCGCAGGTGATTTTTTATAAACAAACGTAATTGAATGAATAATTTTGCTACTTTTCGTTTGTGTATCAAATAATGGTGATCAGTTGAAAAGAAAAGTTAGATATGCCAGACAAGCATTACAATGTTTAGCTATACGAAACTGAACGAAGAAAGTTCGACTTAATGAAGAATTATGATTGTTTTGTCTAGAGCAGGGGTACCCAAACGGTCGGTCGCGAGAGGTTTTTAAGTCGATCGCGGCCATTATTTCGTATCTGTCATTGATAATAATAATAATATGTTCTGTTTGTATGTGAAACTTGTATTTTTGATATTTTGCTGTCAATGTAAAATTGTATGTACTATCTCCTACTTATGTATTGTAAATTCCTCCCGTCCTAAAATGAGTTTTGAAACTCATCGGGATTGCTTTAGCAAGAAATAAATATATATATATAAAAAAAAAAAAAAAAAAAATAATAATAATAATTGTGATTTGTGTACCGCCGTTTTTGTGAAAAATCGCCTGAAGGGCACTCTATAAATATTACTCGCAAGGGTCTTATTATGTAAAAACAGATATAGAAACATACTTACCTGGCAGGGCACTCCAGATTAACACGTTGTATTATAAAGTTTTAGCTTGAGTAGATATGATTTTGCACGCACAGTACACAATATTAGAAATTACAGTATTGAACTCACAGCTCTGTTCAGTTGAAATAAATAAAATTATTATTCTTTTAAAAGTCTCTAAAAAAGGAAGAAATTAAGTTAGAAGATAATTAATAACGATGTTTTAATCAATGAAAATATCATAATATATGTTTAATAATTCTGTTTATTTTATATTCATGTTACTTCTTGTTAACATTTGTTTGTTACATTTTAACTACCGTTATGTTTTTCTATTCTGTGTCTTTTCGGTTTCAGGGTTCATTTTGAGAGTTGTTAATATTATTTTCAATGATTAAAGATAAATTACAATGAGGTTTATGAGCTTCAATAAGTTATTCCAATATTGAATGAAAAAAATATTGGTTGAAGAAAAATATTCCTGAAAAGTGGTCGGCAAGCCAAAAATGTTTGGGAAACGCTAATTTGAAAGTTAATTCTTTCGTTAGCTCCACCAGTAAAGTTAAGTGTACAAAGCTGTAGTGAGTAGTCGATTGCTTGACTTCTAATAATTTGAAAGTCGATTTCCATGAGTATGATAGTTTGGGCATCCCTGGTCTAGAGACTAGAGGTCGTAACATGTAAAGAGAAAAAAAATAGTTTGCCAACAAAGAAAACTTAATATTTATTATAATCAACTTTATTGATGATCTTTATGTTTCAATAGATACAAGAATGATTAATAGAAAAACTGTAGTATAACGACATTAGATCAAAACATGAAAAAAGTTCACAAAAGTTGCCAAATTAATAATATCAGAAATCAACAATTGGACAGCTTTATTTATCAATATTCTATATGATGTGACAGTAATCATATATATATATACTTCTTATTTGTACATCATAAAAATATTTTTCTGGCTTTTCATGTTTATGACACCTAAGATAAATCAATAATATATTGCCAAGTCGTTAGAAGTAAATAGAAAAAATACTGTCACCTATGGAAGGACAGGCTGCCACTGTCCAGAAGGTTTGAAAGCTTTTATACCAATCTAAGTGATTTTTGTCAGGCTTCACAAAAAATACCTCGAAGATTATCATTTAGATTGTCTAAAATCATAAATTCTGCCAAAACCTTGTTCAGGATTTGACTTGAATGTTCTCTCAAATGTATTTTTTGTCCTATTTTTGTAATTGCTACATTCATGTATTACGTATGTTCTGTTTCTTTTCTGTAGCTCTTGTTTATCTCATTTCGTGTTATGTATTTTGTTTAATTGGACAATGGTCCGTCAATATATATATATATAATATAGAAAAAAAGTTACAAACACGAGTAACACAGTTGTTTAACGTATAATTAATATAGGTCTGAACATGTATATTAAGTTACAAACATGAGTAACACAGCTGTTTAACATATAATTAATATAGCTCTGAACATTTATATTAAGTTACAAACATGAGTAACACAGTTGTTTAACGTATAATTAATAGAGGTCTGAACACGTATATTAAGATGTTTGAAAGTTTGAAAAATGAATTCAAAGTGAGTACTTTAATTAGAGATGTTCCGGGTTATAGCCTGCAGTGCGAAGGCAGCCAACCTCCGATAGGAAACTGCACCAGAAGAAGTCGAAGCATTAATCAGTAAATAGCAGTTTGCAAAATTTTCTAATGTTTTGACGTAGGTACCAAATGTACTTCAAATAGATATATGCCAAAAATGAACTATTTAAATTATTTTAAAAAAATACGGACCGCGTATTTATGATACTAGATCAAACGAAAATGACATTTTATAAAACCACTTCGGGACAAAGGAACTACGTGTGTTATGCAACAATACTCCGCACATCCAACCCCTAGATATAAACTGAATATACAAGATTAATGAGTATAAGACAAGAATTATATTCTGGCTGAAATTTGTCATAACCTTAAACACTAAAAACGACACAGAAGACACACCCAATTAGATGATATCATATTAAATAACTCTAGTCTGCCTCAGCACATGACCCCCTAGTGAAGAGAACATAGACAAAACGCAAAAAGATCGATTACAAATATAATAATTAGTATACAATTTTGTATATCAAACAGTTATCCTGCAAACATTTTTATATTTACACCATATTTAGTATTTTCACATTCTTATATATAAAGTCCGAAATAAAATATAAAAAAATCTCTGTAATGTGAACTAACTCGAACTAATAAAAAAAATGACCTTCCCAAAACTGTCTCATTTCGAGTGACAATAATTATTATCACTCGAAATAATCAGTATTTATAAAAATGGTCTAAAAAACCGGTATTCTAGGGTTCAAAACAAAGCAAGAATTGGACGATGCAAAAACAAACGCCAATCGTCGGTCGTGTAAACATTGTTTATGTTAAAAAACACAAATACGGTTTTATTTGACGTTATGTCGATGAACCACGTTTGCCTTCGGCTTCAAATGAATTTGTGTTTTTCCTTTGCCTTGTGGATGTTGAATCCGAAAGTGCCAACGTTGGGAAAAAGTATTACTAAAACGGAAGATCCATTCCAATGCCCGACTGCTGTGACACTGCTACCCAATATTGAAAATGATTAATGAAAATAAAACAATAACTTTGTTTATAACCACGAGAATTTTATTTAATTTTATTACGACCGACCGGTTTCGCTAAACATAAGCATCTTCAGGGTACAAAAATTAAACTGTTTAATTTTTGTACCCTGAAGATGCTTATGTTAAGCGAAACCGGTCGGTCGTAATAAAATTAAATAAAATTCTCGTGGTTATAAACAAAGTTATTGTTTCATTTTCATTAAATATGTCTAACCACAAAGTGACTGCTTTCTATCAAAAAAAAAAAAAACGAAAATTATTAAGTTCAGATTATTGTATTTAACGCTTTCTTTGAAGACAACTCTGAATTGGTTCATAATTAATATTTTTTGTTTGTTTGCATTTCTACTTTCATTTTTAATAGTTTAAAATAGCTATGTGTATATAATTTATCACGTAAATTTTACTTATTCCTGCATCGTTTTTTATGTTAGATAGACGGTGATAAGTTTTTTTTTTAAATTTCTCTATGTAACAATTTCCATACGTTTGAAGAGATTTATCCACTATGTACATCGTTTAAAATTCTTCAAACAAACTAAGTATATTTATTGTAATGTATACCAGACATATGTACGCAAATTTGCTTCTTTTTTATGATCACCCACTGAAGGGACTACTTGCTATAACACGGCCCAGCCAGCCGAACAAGTACGGAATATATTTACCTATACATTAATTCAATGTATACAACTATCAAAATCAAGTTTTCATGGATTCCGACATATTCTTTGATACATGCAGTACTTTTAAGAGAAAATGGAAAGCTGTTTTCATATAAAAATATTAAACAAACAAACTTCAACGAACAGTGTTAACACATTGTGGACTTTTTTATTATTTCTTTGTACAACGCTATTTTTAATTTAATAATTATAATAATTATTTTTTCCTTGTAAATATTATATATCTTTCTATCTATCTATCTTTGCTAAGACAACCATAGAAACTCAATAGATTACCATTATTATTATAATTATTATTAATTTATATTTTTACCAATTACCTTTATATTATTACTAAATACTAGAGGCGTGCATTGCTCTATGACTAAAGAAAGGCTTTTCAGCCTTTATGGACTGCACGACACTGCTAAATACCATGGGAATAGTGTAGGTAGCGTATTTCGTTTTCAATGTTGGTACGAATTACTTTGATGCGCATTTATATTTTTGTGTAATAAAAAAATCAATGAAAATCGGATCCGGATCGGGATGCTTTGCATGTGACACGCAAGTGCATGGAATAACTCCGAGACGTCCCAAGAAGACATAGCAAAATCAGGAGAATTAAATAGTTTTTACTCGATATTTCGATATTTTAAAATAAGAAAATTATGGTTAGTTATACATTTCTAATATTTCTTTGTTTTCGGTTTTGACAAATAGCCGTAAAATAGAATACAGTTTCATAAACGACGCGTACTGTCATTCTGTTTTTGATTTAAAAAATCTTATAATTAAAAAAATATATATATTAAAAAAAAATTATAATTTTTGTTTGAAAATACCACCGTTTTCTTCAGAAAAATAACCTAATTTTCCCGAAAATAACGCGAATATCTACAAAAATTACTCGAATTTCATCAAAATAACCCGAATTTTGTCATAAAGAATTTGAAATTTTCAGATGCTACAAAGCAAGTCGTTTCAGATTTATCGTTGACGGCAAATGATGAGAATTTTGATTGAAACTTTATATATATTATTACATATCGATCGACTCTGGGGTGTTTAACAGAAGAATATTTTCCAAAGCAATGCATTACTGGGAATGAAGTAAGGATATAATCATATGGCGTTCCGACCTCTCTGCCTACCTCCGCATGGAATTAGCCTATTGTAAGCGTGCTAAATATATATATATATATTTTTTTTATATGAATACCACACAAGAGTCCCAAACTGCTCCCAACCGTCTGGAGCCAGTGAGACTATGGCATTCCCAATTGGGGAATGTTGGGAGGCTGAAGGTATTGGGGAGGGGAAGGAGAAGGGGAATAGGGAGGTGGGGAAATACCTGGCTATTCAGATCTGGTCACCAAACACGGCTAAAAGCCATTTCAAGCAACTTTTAAATTCTGAATGGTGGTCTTTTCACCAGAGCGATACTGAGAGTATCTTCCACTCTGGAACGTGCGCAAATATACTATATATTATTTTTAAATGAATTAATTGTGAAACAACACAAATTAATTAAATAAAAATTACTAGCGCACGCCGGGATTTGAACCCGCGACCTTCGGATTCGTAGTCGAGAGCCTTACCCCTCGACCATGGAGGCCGTCATATTCCAAGTATATTGAGCATCATATTCGTAGAATTTTTTTTTATCTGATTTTAAACTCGTCCCGTCTCGTGTCGTCTAAATACATTTCGGCTCATTTTTTCAAGTACGGGTATGAATTGTGCATTTAATATCTGAAAATAACAATTTTTGTATAATCTTCCTATGATTTTTTTATACAAATGAATAAATGAGCGTAAAATTAAAATAGGTAATTACTTCATTTAAAATTTTTTTTTTTTACAGTAACCAAATAGGAAGCTCTGAGAGAAATAATTTCACTCAAGGCCTATATCATCTTTGGGGATGCAATGTGGAGGGTCTTTTAGAGGATAGAAAAGAGGAAACTCGGGTCTTGAAGAGACCCGTGTTGTATGAGGGAGGAAACACAGAGGCCGACAGATCATTCCACAGCCGAACTGTTGAACACGAGAACGAGTCGTAGAAGCGACCCGTTCTCATGTGACAAATGTCAACCGTGTGCAAATGTTAGGCGCGCGTTTGGCGTATTTTCCGAGATGTACTGGTGCCAAAGGGATCAATGACGCTAGTTTCTCAGAGTATTTTCCATTAAAATACCGGAAGAACTAGGGTTAAATAAGAAAACAAATCATTCTTTACTCGATACCTTTCAACATTATTTATTTCCCGTAAGGCTATTGTTTTAATTGAAATCTGATAGATTTTTTTGTGAATCAAAGGAGTATCTATCCTGGTATTTCTATGGTTACGAAATTGGTAACTTAAGCAATTCTCGCAACCCAAAAACCAAATTTAATGTGCGCGCATAATCCAAAAGCTTTTACTATCTCGGAATAAATTGTATTTTGGAGGATCGAAATGTTAATTTTGTTCATTGCGAATTCCGTTTACTGCTAACTGTAAAATTCCCCAGATTCTATTTCCCCAATAAACCCCAAAACCTTTGAATTGCTGTCCTTTGAATCACCCAAAAAGAAGAGTTCAATCACTCAGTTACAACAATTTGAGAACCATCTGCTTGCGTTTTAGACTCACTGATTTAATAATCCCAGTAAAGCTTTATATCTTCAGAAAGCATATTTGACGCTCCATGTTAAAAGTGGATTTGCTATCCGGTTTCGTCCAAGTTTTGAAATCAATTTATAAATAATGTGATATTCCCTTATATTTCCCTGAAAAACGCTTTCTCTTAAAAATACGGAACAACCACATGAAATCTTGTTTTATTTTTGTCAGTTTAATGTATATTTAAGAACTCCATAGCTCATGATAAAAATAAGTATGGTGTACTAGAAATTCTAAACAGTCATTCAAAATTTAAAAAAAATAAAATTTTAGAAAACAGATGGAAAATTAACGACCTAACTTTTTTACTAAAAATTGTTAAACTTTAAATCCGATTGTTCTGAACTCCTGCATTTAATCAATCTATACATACCTAAACGAACAACAAGACAAACATTAACATTTTACATATGTATATCCCGTTCCAACTACAGCTTGCATTCCCCAATTCAACGCTTACACAGTCTTGGTAGCAAATACTTAAATGCTATGGATGTATTTGACAATAATCTAAACTTGGCAAATTTCAAAAGTATTGATCGAATTGTTTCTCCCTAGTTTATAAATTATTGTCAAGTACAACATTTACATTATTTACTTATTTGTTATTAATGTTAATATTGACTTTGTGGATATTCAACTATTTACTTCTTTCAAGTGGAACTCAACTTTTGTCGTAGCTTATCAAATGTAACTCAACTTTTTTCAAGTGTAATTTAACTTTTGTGCATGTTTTCTATCTTTTATTTTTCTTATGTGATTTTAAAAATGATGTTTCTCTATGTAAAAGCCCCCCGGGGTTTAAATAATCAAATAAAATAAAATCGAAACGTTGTTTGAAATAACAATACCAATGATCAGATCTGAATAGTCAAGTACTTTCCAACCTTTCTCTATTTCAACTCCTTTCCTTCCCCACTCCTGTCAGCCTCGCAACATACCCCAAATGAAGATACCATAGTCTCACTGGCTCGGACCACTGGGGTTAGTTGGGACTCTTGTGCAGTATTCAAATATATTTCCATTAATGCCGTTTGACATTTCATATTAAAAGTGGGTATCCTGGTTTCGTCCGGATTTTGAATTCTATATACATTAAAACATATCATTTTACCTTATAATTCCCTGAAAAGTAGTCTCCTTCAATACATGGAACAACAATATTATTATTTTTGGGTCACTTTTATGGATATTTCAAAGCTCCATAGCTCACCATGGAAATAATTGCCTTGAACCAGAAATTCGAAATAATCAAATATATTAGTTTTTGCTGCTCCAGAAAACAGTTTTCTCTTTACAGTTAAGAAAAGTAAGGATAGTTCTGTACAATATTACCTGCCTGTGCATAACATGAAAATCATGTATATTTTAACGCGGCATCACATTCATTGGTCAAATGCATTGTACATATAATTTGGTATTACGGATCGATGAACTAGTGAAAGCAATCCGTTAGCCATTAGTTGTACTAATAGATTGTCTATAGTTGATGTTACATTATTTGTGGTCTTTGGGAAAAGATCTTAATATGAACTAAACTTGGCAATTTGACTGTCCTAAAACGGGATTTGTTCCAAGTTGGGCAGTCAAAGCTTTCTTAAATTTTCATATCGAATAATGTGTTTCAAATCAATAAATTTTATTATTATTAGTTACTGATAAGATTTGGAAAAAAAAAGTATAACGCCCTTAAGTTGATTTTTCACAAAAACGGCGCTATGCAAATAAATCATCGAAATATTATTATTACAATTCTACCTCTGATATAAGGTGACTACCTTTCGAGTCGAAATATGTTGACAGGATTTTTCCCATCCCTTTGTGAAGAAATAAAAAAAATAAGTGTCCAACTTTTCAAATACGTTCCGTGTTTTTGTTGGAAAAGTCTTTGTTTTTCCCCGAAAATTCTCAACTTACGCAATCAAATAATAAAACAGGATGCATAGAGAAAAGGGAATAAATAATTTAGAAGTTGGTAATATCTTCTTATTATTTTTACAAGTTTTCCTCCATATTGAATTTGGCTTTTGAAACAAGCGGAATACATTATTATTCGTACCAAATTCTTGCTTTTTTACCTTCAGAGGCTTATAACAGTGATGCATAACCTTTTTAGCCGGAGAGCCAATTTACCCATTTATTAATTGTTTTTGTGTTTAATTCGTAGAACTCCATTTAATTTTTTTTAAAATTTAATGTAAATCAAATTTAATAATGTTATTGTTAAGTTCTGCAAGTATTTTAAGAAAATACATTTATATAAATTATTATATAATAAATTTAATAATAACATTATTAAATTTGATTTACATTAAATTAAAAAAAAAAAAAAACAATTTACCAATTTTCAATTTTATTGTTGATGTAAAAATCGTATTTAATAACGTTGTTATTAAGTTCTGAAGGTATTTTTACTTTTCATTGTGTGACGACTTATTTTTAAAAAAAATGGAGTTCTAAGAATTACACACAAAAAATTAATACGTTTTCAATTTATTCGAGGGCCGCTGCGGGGAGGGTACCTACAGCTTGACATGGTTAACTTTTCTCTCGGTGACGTCGCCAATGTAGCTTTAAAACAATGAGAATACCGTGCAAGAATCCCAACATAGAATAGATAAACAAAGAGCCGCAGACGAAATTTTTTCTTCAATAAATAGGTACTGTAGATTTTTATCATTCTGAAATTTTAAAGACATAAAAAAAGTTTGTGGCGATTTCCTTCCGTATTTTGTAAAACAGAACGGAGAACGTTAATTATTTTAATTAACGTTAAAGGCGAATAAAACTCGAAAGTCAGAACGATTGGTAACAAATAAGAATCATAAAAACTCACCCCTGTCACTTAATATGTTTCAGAAACAATATTTGGCTGCGTAACTACCCCTGTAAAAAGAAATTCATTAATAGCGCGCATAAAAAAAGCGCCACAGGCTACATCTGTCTAGAGCAAAGATCAAACCAATAAATGCTATTTATTTTTCTCTTTCAGAAAGTCAAATCTTTTTGAGTTTCATAAAACGAAAATCTTTAAAATGCCTCAAATGTTAAGACCCCTTTTATAAATATTGGACAATTTTTGTTTGACAAGTTCGGTTCTCCTTTTTTTACAGAATTACGGCAAACTTTTTGAAATTATTACAAAAGGGCTCGCGTGCCGGAGGCCGCAGGTTATGCACCACTGCTTTAGAATTAGAGACCATAAGATTAGATATATTAGAGACATATACTTTTATTCATCGTTTTCTAGCACGGCCAGTATTTCCCCACTTCAGGAACAAACTAAAAAAAATTGACGCCCTTAAATTGTTAACTGACCATCACGCTGTTTCTCCGCTTGGGAAAGCGGAGAGAATGGACCACCACACAACTCTGCTTTGGCAGACACTTCTTGTTTCATTAATATTCATAAATCTCGTATTGTTCTGATTCACTCGATCGTAGGATGTTGTCCTGGTTCGTCCCATACCTCATTTTCCACCATTTACCGTGTTTATCCTTATATTGCATATTTAATTATTATTAAAAAGTCCATCTATATTATAGCACGCATACATTTAAAAAAAAAAATCTGACTTAACGGTCAATACCCAAAAGTACACACTTTGCAGGTAAAACGAAAACGTAGACGGTTAGATGTATACAAACCTTATTTATTTCTAAATCCCACATGAAAAAATACTCAATAGTGACACCTAAATAAACATATTATTTCACAAGTTCAGTATTGTACCAAAGTTTTGGACAGACAGGCTGGGGGAGTCCACGGAAAATGTAAAAAAAAGGCGAAGGGGTACACGGGGAAAAAGTTTAGGAACCTATGGTGTAGATATACATGTAATACGTCAAATTTCAAATAGCGCGGAGAGGTGACGTCTTGTTAGTAAACAGTTCTTGAAAGTTTCTCTTTCATCTGACTGCAACAACAATTCACTAAGCTTTCGTCAATTTAGCATATGCTTAAGCTCACGTCCTGCTTAGTCAGAAGTTTACCAGCAATTTGGCCAGTGAAGTTGCTCTGAATTAGGATTAAGGCATTGCGCGTTGGCTGACATTCAGATGCTCGAATATTGCTACTAAAATCTGACACTGGGAAGTCAGATTGCGACGATTTTCAGGTTGACTGTTGTTTTTTTTTAATAGTTTTTAATGCCCAGAGGGCTTTTACATAAATAGTACAAGAGTAGTAAAATAAAAAATAAAAATTTGCAATAAACTAAAAAAAAATTAGGTAGTTTTATAGAAAAAAAGGTAATCTTACAATCGTATAGCATTCTTAATGCGCATTTTATTAAAAAAAAACATTTTGATTTAACAATTACAATAAGAAACGGCTATTTCAGTTGGGGATAGACACCAAATAGTTTATAATTTGTCTATTCTTATATTATTGTGTTCTATGTTTATCATTTGTATATACTTGACATTATTATTTTTTAGTATTCTGTATATTCCCGATGAGGAAATCATTGCTATATTAATAAAGTGGTGATTACAAAGTAATTTTTAATTCGTTCATAAATAATGACGCTACAAAGTGAATACCAATCTTTAGAAGAAATTATAACATGTTAATTTATTACAGAATCTTATTGTTTATCCGGGACTGATAGATAGATAGATCCAGTACAGTGATAACTTGCTGTGGTTAGCTACAAAAATAAGCTGGGAGCTTTTTGATTCCAATATGAACGCGACATTCTTAAAATACTTTTGCAATACTAAGGCTGCATCCAGGACTTTCGTCGTCGGCTCATAAAGCTGAGTGATATGTAACTCAATCCTATCAATATTAATAAATAATACAATCTTTTTTTTAGTACTCAATTTTAAACACCTCATAGTACCAACCACTACCTATCAAACACATATACATAATTGTTTAATATATAATATTTGTTTTTCTCATCTCTTCATAAGTACTTAACTATTATACTATACTCAAATTATCTGCTATACTTAAACGACACTCTATTTTTTTTCCTTATCTCTTTGAACATAACTATTATTGTATATTAATTATTATAGTTTACTCAAATTATCTGGTATACACCCTTCTTTTTTTCTGTACTATTCATCACATCTCTTTATACTTAATTATTATACTTTTTTTAGATATATTATGTTACCATACTGCGTCAATACTAGTTTTTTCTCTTCTATTTTGGTATAATGGCGCTTAATATGAACTAAACTTGTCAATTTGACTGTCCTAAAACGGGATTTGTTCCTAGTTGGGCAGTCAAAGCTTTCTTACATTTTATTGTTAAATAATGTGTGTTTCAAATAAATAAAGAAAATAAAAATAGAAGCGTTCAAAGCCATTTTCAAACAGTGGTTAGGCCACGTTGTAAGATGTTTTTATTTACATGATTCTATTAAGCTCAAACCGAATTTCAATTTTTATGGTGCCTATAATGATTTACACATTGAAAATGGCTTTGAACTCCTCGAGAACCAAGTGTGTTAACCATTTTTTTACTTGACAATTCATACCCTTCACAAGACTACATTTGTGGCTTTTAAGCAAGTTCCAATGAACGATAAATAAATTATAAAGAAATAAGCATTGAGCATACGTGAAGACATTGCCACTCTTTCCAGTATTTCTCTCTCGCCTCGACATAACCGAAGTGCACTTCTCCCAACTTCAGGCTATACCACTGGCTGTATTCCTGTACGTGTCGGTGTGTTTTTATATGATTTTTTTTTCAGCTTTTTATTCTCCGTCTACTTTGTTTACTCGCTGTTTGGATCATAGAATTGATAGATGCAGAACCAGTATACGGTTTTCAACATTAAATCTTTTCAATTTATTGGAGTAACTTATTGAAGACACCTCACTGTAATATTTAATCATATTTATCGCATTGTTAAATTTTTGTGTACAGTGCCAGGTAATATTTCTCCTTCTTCCTGTGTCAATTGTGCTTAGAGGTACATAAATGTGGATATAATCTTCTCTACCCGGTGAGCGGGCTGCCGATTGCTACTGTAGGGCTTTTATTTATTTTTATTTCACAGAATTGTAAATGTGCTTTATGTGCTAGGGGGACTTGCTGATAGCAATCTTATATTTAAGCCCTCTCACTAAGGTAATGAAAGGTATAAAATGGAATTTGGGCGGATAATATTTAATCACTGCAGATAATATTGACAGATCTCAAATGAAGCATGGAACAGAAAAAGACGCAGAAAACTTAAAAAAAGGAATCGGTTGCTCAGTATTGAGTTCAGTATTGAGTTCTCAGAGTTCCTGGATTCGAACTTTATTATTTAGATATACTTTGGAATGAAATAAAATGTTCAAATGAATGTTTCTTTGTTTAGAGATAGCAATAGTCGTCACAAGGCATTTATTTCGCTGTCAATTCAATTATGCCACCCAAAAGACAAACAAGAATTCACACATTCATTACTTTATTAAAAAAATAAAAAATAATTAGGAACAAGGCCAGGTACACATCAGCTAGTTCCAAATAAAAATTAATTTGGAAATACCAATCATAAAGACCTCAAGTCAAATTTTAAATAATAGTTCTATATAACCCTAAAGCAGGTAAACTCTATAGAATAATATAACCATTAAAGTAACCATCAATTTACTCTGTAATAAAAATGAACATTCGGAGTTTCATCATAAGTACCTACATATAAATAATATAAATAGATCGTCTGTAAGTGGCTTCTCCAGAGTTTAAAAATACCTTCAGAAGGCGAAATAGCTGTCACGTGTAATAATAATTACCAATTAAAATCTCTGAATTATTAGATACCAGTGTTACGGTGATGCAATTTAACGATCTTCTCCAAAATCTCCCAAAACTATTTGACATATTTGAACTTTAACGGCCAGTCGTTCCAATAAAAAACGTTAAGATGATGGTTATGTAGACCTACATAATATCTCTTGAATAACGTAGATCGACAATTTACTCATTTAGATTCCGGATGACTGCCTAAAAATAGAACCATTAGAAAAAATATATTATTAGCACCACCGTACGAAATCATAGCCGCGGCCTCAGAATAGCCCATCCTCTCAAATTCTATCATCAGTATATTTTCTCGCTTTTCATACAAATACTTTGGGGAAGGCGAGCGAACTACCCTTGTGTCGAAACCGTTGCCACCTCGCCTCTCAGGCCCCCTTCGCCACTAGCCCTGCCACTAGGCAGTGGGTAGTAGCGATGGGTCATGACTCATTTTGTTAAGAGCGGGAGCCACGATAACAGCTAAATATTTTTGTGCGACTCGAAAGTACGGCCCCATTTAAGATCTGGCACATATTAAGAGCCGCCCGTGGCTCCCACTACTTCCTGCTTATACGACTCTCAGTTCATGAGCTGAGTGCATAGGAGCAGATACATAATACCAGGTTTAGATACTAGACTTTCAGGCGCTATTAACATACTGAACAGTGCCTTTAGACGTGTAAATGCAGTAATTATTCTTATCTCAAAACACGGATGTGTGAACCATTGACGACAAATGCTTTAAGATGCATCATGGCGCCAAATATCAATTAGAAGTTAACACGTATACGATGATTTTATATAAACAAATTAGAACAAAATACCTTGTTTAATGATGCGTCATCGTAAAAATGTAAGAATACTACTTATTAGATAAATAAACAATCTTTCTTAAGTGGTTCCAAGGTTTGTCAAAAAGAGTCACAGTTCAATTGAGCCGTACGCTCACGGATCATCAAAATGAGCCGGCACAAATGAACGACTCGTTCATGAACGACTCATCGCTAGTGGGTAGTCACGGTTAGGCAGGTGCTCAGTACCACTGTAAGCCGTGAAAAATGGCAAAGATTTGTATCCAGACTGGTAACTGCTAGAGGCAGAGGGGGGGGGATAACCCGACCTGAATCTCACAAAGCCTCCTGGCTTTAGAGATGAATAATTCATTAATTGAACGAAATTGATAAAATCAAGCTTAAAAGAACAGATTGCACGCACAGCTTTGGGCGTTCTGTTAAAAGCGAAATAAATCTAGCCCTTGAAAATATTTGTTATTATAATGACCTTATTTATTATTTGAAGTATGGTATCCCGATGACGGGAGTGGGGAAGGGACGGAGATGATGAGGAGGAAGGTTGGAATATACACGGTTGTTCAAATCTGGTCCCAAAACACGGTTAAAGTCATTTCAAGCAACGTGTCGATTTTGAATGATGGTCTTTCATAAGGGCGATGCTCTGTATCTGCCACTTCTGAAGATCAAGCCTATCGGTAAAAGAAATAAAAGAAAAAGTCAATAGTTTTGCTTGGGAATAAAAGCACCGTATTAAATAAAACTGTTTTAATATTATTTAATAAATATTAAAATGAGAAAATCGGTGATTTAGTTTTATTCACTTCTTTAACACGGGACCTTTATTATGTGATGTTTACTGTACAGAGCTTTTTGAGGGAGAGACAGGATCTATAGACTATTATATTATAGGCATATCACAGACATTGTGTGAGCGATAATAGACACTTGTTAGATAATGCAACAAAAACAGGTAATTAAAATATTTTTTCTTAAGAAAACTGAAATATATGTAAACAATAATTATTAGCCTGAAACACTCACCCAAATTGAAAAAATCTTCCGAGAAAAGATAAATGTCGCCGACAGGACTCGAACCTGCACCCTTCTGATTGCCGGTCAGATGCTCTACCGTTGAGCTACGTCGGCTTATCGTAAACCCGCCAAGTACTAATAATCAATATATACTAGTGTTTCATTCAATAATTACTGTTTTTTATTATATTTCAGGTTCGAGTCCTGTCGGCGACATTTATCTTTTCTCGGAAGGTTTTTTCAATTTGGATGAGTGTTTCAGGCTAATAATTATTGTTTATAAAAATAATTGTTACCCTTTGCGCTATGCACAAAAATCTTGTCTTAAAAACTTTAGTTTATCAATTAATGAAATATATGTTCTTACAGATAACATCTTAAAAACTTGTGGTACTTAACTAACTAACTAACCATCACGCCGTTTCCCCGCAGGGGTAGGCAGAGAGGACGGACCGCCAAACAACTCGATCTTGGCATACACTTCTTGCTTCATTCACATTCATACAACGTCTCATACATTCTCTTCTATTATTCCGACTTCTGACATGGCCCGACTCAGTATTTGATTCACTTGATCGTGCCATGTCTTCCTCGGGCGTCCCCGGCCTCTTCTTCCATTCACATTCGCGTCATATATTCTCCTTACACTCCTTTCTTCGTTCATTCGCTCTACATGCCCAAACCATCTAAGCGTCCCTTTCTTAATCTTGCTCACTACGCTTACATCAGCCTTGCATTCTTTACGAATCTCGTTGTACTTAATTTAATTTATTTAATGTTATTAATAACTATTATGTTTTTCATTTCCTTTTCATTTTTATTTCATTTTCTTTCTAAATATGTTCATATTTTATATTCTTATTTTACCTTTTTTATGAACCATATCTCGTGTAATATGGTAGATTGGGTTTGCACTATCCACCCAGTCCTGCTGGATTAAAAACTTAAATAAATAATTGTTTTAAAAAGGAACAGGGATATTTATTAAATACAAAGAGGAATATTTTAGCTCATTAAATATGAGATAAATTGAATCCTTAAGAAACCTTTTGGCAACAAATTGAATTACAGCTTCCAAAATGTTAATGTTTTAAGTCCGCCAAGCTTTGAGGGAGGCTAAGGCAAAGCGGAAGTAGTTCCTTTCTAAAGTGGGGATCCCGGAAGCGAGGGAAGAAGGTTCCGCATTTAAATGCGCTTTAATCAAAATACACCAGAAAGTTAACTCGGATATCTGCAAACGAGACTGCCTGAACATTCTAGGCGCTTTAAATTGTTTATTTTTTTCTGCAACAGACATGCAAAAATTCAATCTAATTTAGTTTTCTTGGGATCTCAACCCTTTATAATGAACAAATTTGAGGTAAGCCGAAATAATAAATTTGAAGATACAAAGGAAAGCAATTTTCCATGTAATCTAACCTTACCCTTTGAACGGAAATAATTTTTTGAAAGGTAAACATGAAAGAGAGGAATGTACATTATGAAATAAGTGTAGAAAAATTTAATGCCTATAAAAGAACAACATAGAATAAAAAAATGGGGACACATTTTTTCTTAACCAAGAATCTTAAAGAAAGTTTTATCAGTAAAAAGAAGAACGCGGTTGTGAAGAAGCTATTCATGAAACTGATATATTTTTAGTTATCTTGACAACCTCCGTGGCAAATCGGTTATTTCTCTTGCTTTGCCTTTGACACTAAATAATACCACGCGTGCTTCAGTCAAGTACGATAGATAATATCTAGGTGAATAAATGGAGAGCTATTATAGTGAAATGCTGACAATCAGCCGCGCGCGAGTAGGTACGCGCGGTGCACGAGGACCGTCGGTCCAGCTCGTCAGCGCTGCGTCGTCGGTCCAGCTCGTCAGCGCTGCGTCGTCGGTCGACCGACGCGCTTACTGTTTGAATGGGAGCATTCAATGCGGTGCTGATCGCGTGAACTGATGAGCGTGCGTGTGTGGTCGTATTTAATGAATATTGAAACAGAGCGGGTTATTACTGAGGCGCATTTTCGTCTTCCTTTTTGGGACTTATCTGGTACTATACAGTTTCACTCGACGACGACTGTACTCGGGCAGTGTCGGAGAAGCCCTGTGGCATCACCGCGTAGACTGACGTCCGCTTTGCACTATCTCTAGCCTACAGTCGCGGGTTCAAAACCTGGCCGGTGACAATAAAATGCATTTGAACCTCGCTCCAGAGTAGAAGAATCTCTCGTTATGGTCCCGGAGAGAGATTAATAAACATCATCGAAACGTCATCTAATTTAGTGTCCAGATCAGAATTGCTACGTACTTCTAAGCCATCTTCTTACTGTTTTCTTTCTCTTCATGGCAAAATACAGATGCCACAATCCCACCGGCCATTCCTGAAATACCAATTTATTTTACGGTATGGAGAATGAAAAAAAAACTGAGGAGAGGTTAGTGTAAGTATTTGGCTCAAAATTAAATTGTGATTATAATTTTTTCCCCGATGATCTAAAAAAATTTCGTAAAATTTAGTCTATTTCTGATCATCATCTGCTTCAAAATGACCTCGGCATCCTCAATAAATGATGTATTGTCAATGATATGCCGTTAAATGTAGAGAAATTTTACACTTTAAACTTCACCCGAAATAGAATTATAAAGAACTTTTCCTTCGTTATTCATAATATTATTTTTGTATGAACTATTTATTAAAACAGACAGTTATCATATTTGACGGTCTCCGCCATTTAGTCTTGCGATCTTTAGTATTGCCCTGGAGAAAGACCACCATTTAGAATCGAAATGTTGCTTGAAATGGCTTTGGCCGTATTTGGTAAACAGATTCGAATAGCCAGGTACTTCGCCCATCTTCCTTTATCCCCATCTCCTTAGCCTCATCAATACTTTCAGACTCACAACATATCCCAATTATGGATGCTATAGCCTCACTGGTTCCAGACGGTTGGGAGCAGTTGGGACTCTTGTGACGCGTCTTCACGTAAAAAAAAAAGAAAAAAATGTCCAACAGGCGATGAATTAATAACTCAAATATGGAATTCATTTCGGACTTGATCCTGAGCAGAATTAATACGGACGGGCGATTTAATTTTAGCACGGAATTTGCGTAGAGCTGTTTAAAACTTGTAAAATTACAATACAAGTTTGTCCTATTAACTCATCCATTTACGGGAGTTCATTGCACAAATGTACTTCTACTAAAACTGCCACTGGTTTTATCCTTGAACTCATACGAAAGCCGATGTAACTTAATTTATATTCTCTTCGACCCCTTCCTCTAATATCAAATCTCGCCATCTATATCTTTAAAGGAGTTTTACCTTATAATTTATAGTTTTGCGATAGAAAAATGATAGTACCGTAGATATGCCAGAGATTTCAAGAATATTTCAAAACTAAAATTATTATAGTCAAGTCGAACATATTTCTTCTAAATGGTCCCCTCACTACAAAATCCACTTCAATTCCATTAAAAAAGTTCAACATAAATTTCTAAAATACGTTAAATATTAAATCGGATTACACATTAAAATTATAAATTACAATTACTTAATGAAAGAACTAAAATTGTTAAAGCTCTCAAATCGAGGAGTTGTTTCTGCGTAACTTTTTTTCCTTTTTTAAAAATTGGTAATGGTATTATAGACAGCCTTGATTTAGTCAACTTAATTAAATATAATATTCCAACTAGAACTACTTGATTTGAAATTTGTTTCAATTGGAACAATAATTTCAATACTGAGTCATTCAAAAATTCACTTAATGCAGAAGGTAATACTTTTTCAGACATACGAGTAGTAGATATGTTCAACTGCACAGAATACAAATATGAAAAGATGATTATTGCATACATCCTAAACAATTATTATTAATATTTTAAATGATAAACTAATGTTTATAAGACAAGATTTTTTATGCATAGCACAAATATGGTAACAAATTATTATAAGCAATAATTATAAACCTGAAAAATCATACAAATTGAATAATCTTCCGAGAAAAAATACATGCTGCCGACGGGACACGAACCCACGTCCTTTGTTTACCGGACAAGTGCTCTACCACTGAGCTACGGCAGGTTATTCATTACCCGCCAAATTAGTCAACATGTACTAGTTCTTCAGACTACAATCATTGCTTATTACATTTTTTTTCTCACTGGAAACAACCATCTTTATTTTTGTGGGAAAGTCATTGTAAGTGCTAACTCTCTCACTAGGTGGCGTCGAGATTCTATCGAATCTACGTGTCCCGTCGGCAGCATGTATTTTTTCTCGGAAGATTATTCAATTTGTATGATTTTTCAGGTTAATAATTATTGCTTATAATAATTTGTTACCATATTTGTGCTATGCATAAAAAATCTTGTCTTATAAACATTAGTTTATCATTTAAAATAATAATATCTGGAAAGTAAAAAATATTCTTACAAAATAAAATGTAGATTAACAAAAGTTACAAAAGGTCGCGGGTTCGTGTCCCGTCGGCAGCATGTATTTTTTCTCGGAAGATTATTCAATTTGTATGATTTTTCAGGTTAATAATTATTGCTTATAATAATTTGTTACCAATTATTATTAATATATGTGTCTAGAGTATAAGTATTAGTGAATGTGAGGTATGTTTTGTACATTCGCCTCTGCCAATTAGTTGGAATGGTAATTACACGATGTCATTGCTCAATTTGTTCCTGAGACAAATTAAATATTTAGCTGTTGTTTTTCATTTTGCATCTATATCACCTTAGAAATAATTTTTTTATAACAAAATATTTAAAAGCCCATATAGGGCGTATACAGTATGATAAATAAATAAATAGATACTACAATAGCGTCTTCCAGGTCAAAGGATATCTCAAACACATAATATAATACTTATTGTCCTTTGAGGGGGTAACTGTAAAGGGACTGTGTAATACAGAGCAAAGTGCAGCTTATCGGTGTTATCCACCATCGAAGCAAAACGTATTTTGCACTTAGTTTTTAGTACCAGCTTTGAGAACTGAAGTGGAACATTTTAAAGTTCGCTTCTCGGAATAATATTGTAAGAACTGCGTGTTCAAAAAGCTGTCGACGGCTAGTAGAACATCATTTTTGTTAAAACTTTTATGAAGATGTTAAAAATGAACTTAATATTAACAGATTTAGATTTCCATCCCTTTATTATTTATTTACAAAAAATACACATTAAATCAAGAAATCAAGTAGATACATTTATATTTTGTATTTATTTCATAATGTTTTACAAAAGTTGCAAAAAATGTGACCTTACTGGGACCACGTTCTAAGGCCACACTGTACATGGTTTTATGTATGGATTATTAATTAAGTTTTTTGTAAGTTTGGTAAATATTTTAAGTAAGTTTTCGTAATTAAGTTAAAATATTTCTTGAGGAAAATCATAATGGAATAAATTAATAAAAATTCTAAAATCTAGGAGAAAACATACCGTGACCGTTAAACTCTATTCAGTCGCAACATCATATCTATATTCCCGTGTCCATAATCCATATCTTAATACTTCTTTTGAAGTCCGCTAATTTTGTAATGGTTTTTATTGCTGGAGGGAGGATGTTAAATACTTTTATATAGAAATATTGCAAATTTCTCTGTCCACAAGTTGTAATGAGGATCTGGTGAATCGACCCGAGTTTATCCTGGTTTTTGAATGGGTAAATTAAAATGTCTTTTAAATATAGCACATGATTTTTAACGCACAGGACACAGTATTAGAAAACACTGCACATCACGTGATATTGCAGTTACTATTTACAGTTATTGATATTATATTTATTAGAAGGTTAATGGCTATAGAAGAGTTGGTATTTATTTAAAATATTAATTTTTTTCCGAATTTAGGACTGGGGAACAGATTTAATAAATGACAGAAAAAAATACTGATGGGTTAAGTGATTTAGAATGTCACAGATTGTGAAAAGTTTAAAATTTTGCTATAGATTGCTTTAAGTAGGTATTATTGTTGTATAATAAAAAAATTACTTATAACAATTGAGAATTTTTATACATCTGATAAAATATATACAATTGCGATTACGTCTTGTCAAGTCGATATTAATAAGGAACTCCAGTCCAATATATTTTATTAATTTTTAACTATAATGGCGTTCAAACTTAAATACCAGTTCATTTCGTTTTTTAAAGTTAGTTTTAATAGTTAAAATAAAGTTCAAAGTTTAAATTTTTCAAAGTCCGCCAAAACGCTCCAAATCTATGGTCGATCGATTTTTATCAGTTTTGAGGTTAGAATGTCAAATGTCAAAACAAGTATGAGCTTTACCATACAGAATTTTATATTCTCTTCATAGTAAACTATAATTAATAAAATTATGTAGCTTTTTAAAATATTTAACTGAAAGAATAGTAATAGCATTGAGCATGAATATTAGCATAATATCCGTATTGATAATTGGTTTGATCATGAATACTCTAATTTATTTAACTAATAATAGTTTTTTTTATACTGAACAACGATTATAGAGTTTAAAGTGATTGAAATTATGTTTAAATTTCGCCAAAACTAAAAAAATACGTAATAAAAATGCTCATGGGGATGCTGTGTGGAGGGTCTTTTAGAGGATATGAAGGAGTTCACTTGGGTCTTGAAGTGACCCATGTTGTAGGATGGAAAGTTTGTGTCTACAGAGGCCGGCAGAACATTCCACAGCCGAGGTGTTGAATACAAGAACGAGTGGTAGAAGTGAGTCGGCATCGTGTGACAAATACCAATTGTGTGCAAATGTTGGTGGCGCGTTTGACGTGTTTCCCGACTATGCACCAGTCCCGAAGGGATCAATGACACTAGTTACTCAGAGTATCTTTCATTGAAATACCGGTAGAACAAGGACAGCATTCCCACCTGACGTCTGTGCTCCAAAGACTGGAGTCCGTTTGTTAAGATAGGCGAATCGTTTCTGCACAGAGTCAAGTTATTAATGAATACATTTCAACATGTTTCCAAATCGATGCTTTCTCATCATGTATTAATATGTATTCTATATATTCCTGATGAGAAAAGCATCGCTTTCGGAGCATGTTAATATGTATATATTAATAAAGTGGTGAATACAAAGTAATTTTTAATTCATTTATTGTACATAAATACCTCGGGGTAGACACAAAAAGTGATATTAATTTTTGATTGATTTGTGCTCATAATCAAGGTCGTAAAAAAGAGATTAAAGACTCAGGGATATGAGGGGGAGGAAGACGAGGAAATCTGAATCAAAGTAAACCCGGGGGATTATTTAAATGTGGCTCTGGGGTAGATGTTAGAGAAGGGGGGGAGGGGGGGGGGGTGAGTTTGGTAGGTAGGTAGGCACCCCTCGGAATCTTTAATTCTGTGGCTTGAATTTGAATATCTGTGATTTCCGGAATCTAGAGCGCAGATATATCCAGTGCGCCCTTGAATTATTCAGACGATGACAGAAACCGGCATTCAGCAGCATACGAGTTAGTTCTAGATTCTTTGCAAACAGCGCTGTGGGAACGAAATTATTAGGGCACCAATATAATTTTGGTCAAACCTCAATGGAAAAAAAACTCTTTCAGCGGTGGGTGCGTTCTCCGAAATGGTCTTGAAATTCACCAGAAAAATTCAATCCTTCTTTTGGTGGTGGTAAAAATGGCACAGCCTCAAATTTAGAAATATTTTTATACATAAGAAAATTTGTCACACCTAATATGCATTTGAAGTATTAAAAAATATATAATTAACAACAGTGGCGGTTATTCAATAAGGCCACTCGGTATGTGTCCCACCCGATTTTTAGAGATTACTTCAAAAAAATAATACAAATAATCGAGTTTATATTTAGTGGCCAAGTTACAAGGCGATGTATAATTTTTCAAATAATTACTGCCATATCTTTACACGTTTTATTATTAGAAACTTTATTAGCGGCCTAGCGGTCAGCGGACACTGATTTTTTTCTAGCAAGCGGGGCACATCCTAAATGATGACCGAATATTGGGTCCTCTGCGCATGCGCATTCGGTATTGCATTATTTTTCTATGGGAACGTTTTGAATGGGAACCGGGCTCAAGTGTATTGTACCCTTGTATGGAATAGAGGAGCAGAGAAAAAAATCGTTTCTACGTTTCGCAATTCTCACTTCGTAGTAAGTTTTATAATTTCACTGTGTATCAATCGATATAGCTTTTTTACTTTGCTAAATGTAAATTTTTAAGCGGAAGATTATGAGGGAGAATAAAAATGAAAAATAAGTATTTAAAACAATATGTTCATGCTGTGTTCGTTAATAGAAAACAAGGTTAATAAATAACTAAAAGAGGAATAACAGTTCACGTGTTCTTATAATAATTTACGATTACATAAAAATATTAATCAATGGATGTAGGCAGCTTAATTTTTTTTGATAACTCATGTATTATATGATTAACATTAGAAATTGTGTTAAAATTACGTTGTTTTTCCACACATTCAAGATATTTTTTATTTTTACCGTTTTTATCACTATATATACAAGTTAGTTTTAATATTCTCCTGATGAAGGAAAGGTGCTTCCGGAACCGGTAGAGTTTTAATAAAATAAAAGTGGTCTACAAAAATTTTATGTGTTTTTTATTGTAAATTATGGCGAGCCACAAAGTTAATGCTTTTTACAAATATGTAAAATGTATGTATGTAAACATATATACATTGTTTTTTTTTTTCATTTCCATGTGAACTTATAATTAATTTATTGTCAAATGTATTTTAAGTTTTTTCTTAAAAATATATTTTTTAAAGAGTTTTTTTTTAAGAAAATCTTTTTCAGGTATTTGGGAAGTAAGTTTGCGAGAGAAGGAAAGATTGATAAGGGTATTGAATGAAGGATAGATGCAGGAAACTCCATCAACGGAGGACTGAACGCCGTTAACGCTCTAAAAAAAAAAACAAAGAATCGAAGCCAGCAGTTCACAATGGAGTGCTGATACCAACCCTGATGTATGGCAGTGGGGCATGAAATTCAAATAGGAAGGATGACAAACTAGAGTAATTTTTTTTGTCTGATACCATACAAGAGTCCCAACTGCTCCCAACCATTTGGAGCCAGTGAGACTATCCCTAATTTGGGAATGTTGTGAAGCTGAAGGTATGGGGAGGGGGAGGAGAAGGGGTAGAGGAAAGTGAGGAAATACCTGGCTATTCAGATATAATCACCAAACACGGCTAAAGTCATTTCAAGCAACGTTTCAATTCTGAATTGTGGTCTTTCATCAGAGCGATACTGAGAGTATCTTCCACTCTGGAACGTACGCAAATATACTATATATTATTTTTAATTAATTAATTGTGAGACTACACAAATTAATTAAATAAAATTTACTTGCGCACGCCGGGATTTGAACCCGCGACCTACAGATTTGTGGTTGAGAGCCTTACCCTTCGACCACGGAGGCCGTCAAATGGCCGTCAAATGTTGTAGAAATGATATTCCTGAGATGTGTGTATGTGATAAAAGCGTGTATGACCGTGTTAAAAATATTGAGATCCGGAAAATTCTTCCAAGGCTAATGTAAGCGTAATGGATAAGATTAAGAAAGGGATGCTTACGCTGTTTCAACATGTAGAGCGAATATGCGTAGAAAGAAGATTAAGGAGATTATGAGAAGCGAAAGTGATTGGTAGAAGTACGAATGGTAAAATCAAGAATGAAAAATGATAATTATTACACGGCCGATGTAAGTGTAATGGATAAGTTTAGATGGTGAGGGAATACAGAGCGGATGAAAGAAGGAAGGACAAGGAAAGGAACCTTGGAGGATTTGGGCACGTAGAGCTCATGAACGGAGAAATAATTTTGATGAGAATATATGACGTAGGCATTATTGTAGGAAGGAAGAAAAAGAAGCCTTCGGATGAGGAATTCCGGTGAGGCATAGTAAAAATATCCTAAATAGATTCTTAAGAGATTATTCGAAAATACAAATTGATGAAATATCTTCAAGTGACACAAGATTATGAACGAAACTTTTTAAAACAATTCCATTATATTATAAAGCATTTTAATACATTTTTATGTTATTTTTAAATAGCATAAATAAGCCCTTTAACGAAGAATTACGTTTTGTAAAAAGGTACCTACCTCAAACAAAATCAAAATTAATAAACAAAATCCAACAACACCCTCCGAACGGAGACTGAACATTGTTTGAAAAGGAAATTTGTTAATAAGGAAGAAAAAGGGAGCGCGCTAATATTGAAAAACTAACGCCTAGGGCGTAAACGATTGTTTAAAAATATTTAATAAAACACGACATATTTAATTAGAAAAATCTCATGACTATTTTTTATACCTATAACACGGTAAATAACAGAAAGATAATGTTATTCATATTTTTCGGAGCATTCTTTGCAATCTTTTTCTATTGTATTTCTACCTCAGTAGATATTAATGACTTATTTTTGTCACTAGTTTAAAAGCGATATATTTAGTCGTGGTAATGTCGACCGAAGAGGTGGATCATTCCACTTACCTCTAAAATTATGAAAAAAGCTTTTTTTTCATGTCATATACTTCATAATTTATAACAAAAATAAATAAAATACTTCTCATACGTAATAGATATTTCCAGAATTTTAATTAAAAAAATATGTCATTAAGTTTGGATGGGTATTTTGGCCTCAAATCCAAAATTAAGTTATGCATGAAACAGGCAGCTCAGTCGTTCCTCTTAATGACAGATAAAAGCTGTCACTCGAGAGAACCAAGACCGTAGTTAACCAAGAGGTTTTTAAGCCTAAGGAAAAGGATAAGGAATCTTATATGATTGAGGACGAAGCAAGGATAGCATGCCAGGATAGATTTGTGGTGTTTCAACACATCGGCCTACTATTGCTGAGAAGGCGAAAATGAACGTTTTGTTGGTTCGTTAGAAAAATAAACTAAAACTACTAATTTACCCAAATTTAATTTTAAGATGTCGATAGTTTCTCCGATAGTACCAACTATTTGTTAATACACAAGCTTTAAACAAATTCACCACAAATTCTTACACTCAAAGCCTCGGTTTTACATTTAAGTTTCCTTTGAAAGCCATTGAATAAGAATATACGGGAGAGAACTTTGCGGTAACTATAATGATCAAAGTTGGATTGGTTAGTTTCAAAACCTGACTACATTTTGGTAATTGAGAATGGAGGTTAGGAATTTTGAAAGTATTAAAAACAGGGTTTTGATCTTGTTAAGATTTCTGTTCAATTTCACTGCGCAACACAAACTGTTTGGGCAACAATATTACAGTTACGGAGCACATTCGCGGCGTCTTTTTTTACGAAATTCGAACACGCTGCTTCATCGCACAATCGGTGACCGTTTTGGGGCATAATATTTTTTCCTTTTTTATGTGAAGACCCCTCACAGACATTATAAAATACCATATAAAGAAATCAGACTACCAAAAAAGAACAAAGCCAATACGCAAAACACTCTATTTTACAAAGGGATGAAATGTTATAATGCTCTGCCGGTCCCAATCAAATTTACACCAATTAATAAACAAAATCCAACAACACCCTCCGAAAGGAATCTGAACATTGTTTGAAAAGGAGATCTGTTAATAAGGAAGAGAAAGGGAGCGCGCTAATATTGAAAAAATAACATTTAGGGCGTAACGATTGTTTAAAAATATTTAATAAAACACGACATATTTAATTAGAAAAATCTCATTACTATTTTTTTGCAATTTTTTTCTATTGATGAAATTTCAAATAATTACCTTTTCAACTAGACAAATGAATAGAGATTATCTTTAAAAAAAATTATGTGCAATTTTCAAGAGAATTTTGTAATATCATGTATATTGAAATTTTGATTGCGGAGAATTTGTGAAACCGAAGGGAGTCAGGAAGGAAAGGAGATGGGGGGGAGGAAGATTGAGAAGTACCTGACCATTCAGATCTGGTCTGTAAACACTACTAAAGTCATTTCGCGCAACGCAACGTTTCGATTCTGAATACATAACCGATCACAAATTGATGCCGAGTATAAAATGCATCCTGTCCCGATCATATCTGCCTCTTTCTCTTCCCCATTCCATCTGTATTTAACCACTGTTAGCATAGGAAACTTTGTTGGCTTTCCCTTTGTTAAACTTCCTATATCAAACGGGCCATATAGAGGCACATAAATAAGACGTAAACAAAATTTAGGGAAGCTAAAACTTGTACGAAACTGGATCAATAAAAACACGTCAGTTGAATGACCTCTGAAACAAACAAATCAACAACAACAAGTGCAAGTAAAATCCTGCGAAAATACCTCCGTACGGCCTATAAAAGCCCATACACGTGATATATTCGGATTCATTCCCGCTCACAGCTCGGACCAAGTAACACCTCAACTGTAAACGCTGCGTCACCGTGAAAATCAACCGGACCTGCTCTCATCAACACGCTATTCTACCCGGACCTGTTCTCATCAACACGCTATTCTACCCGGACCTGCTCTCATCAACACGCTATTCTACCCGGACCTGCTTTCATCAACACGCTATTCTACCCGGACCTGTTCTCATCAACACGCTATTCTAACCGGACCTGCTCTCATCAACACGCTATTCTACCCGGACCTGCTCTCATCAACACGCTATTCTACCCGGATCTGCTCTCACCAACAGGCGAAAGACTGTACTCTACCTGGACCTGCTCTCCTCGATAAATAATACTTCAACATATACCCTTCATTCTTGTACGGGCTCTACAAGTCTCGTACACTTCCCTTGTATATAAATTTGTATTAAAAACTGTTTGTTTTGATTTGATCAAACACTAAAACGGGCCGAGAATCTGCGTTTAATAAGAACATTTAAATTCGAAAATTTCAAATGTAGCTGACCGTTGAAATGATGGTCATAAAATGTAATGTTTCTTTCAAGTATAATAACATGCAAAGAAATTTATTTGGGCTTATCTATAGAATTATTTTTCAATGTTTTAAGTCATAAGCAAAGCGCCTGCCTCTTCTATGCTGTGGCATTTTTCCCTCGCCAATCAAATTACAACGTCGTTGACTGGCTCCAATTATTCAAATGAGTTTTTGCGATAATAATTATGTTCCCGTAATTGCTTTTTGAAGATATTCCTTTGAGAGAAACGGATAAAGAAGACGTCACATTATTGAGAGAATTTTCAAATTTTCTATAGAAAGCAGAAAAATTTTTAACTGGATTTATCAAAAAAATCACTCAGACACGACACTTTTTGTAAATGAAAATTTTTGGTGTTGTATTGTTAGACACACAAATGAAACAGTGATTCACAAAAGGGTCCATATTACGGTAGGACGAAATGAAAATGTGGCAACTGTGTTTTTTTTTCGTACGTATTTTGTATCTGTACAAAAGTTCTACTGCTATTTTTTTTGCAGATGGGTCACGTGGGTCACAGGAGGGTCTGGTGAAGTAATTTCCCTCATGACCTATATCGTTTTTGGAGTTGATGTTCGGAGGGTCTCCTTTAAGTAAAGGAAGGATTAGGGATCAGTGAGTCCAAGAGTGACGTATTAATCCATCTAGTGTGTTCGGGTGCAGCCAATCCCGATCGTAATAATCAGGATGGTTTTGCGGTTGCGAATTGTATGTAAAAGGATTTTCGAGCTATTATGGCGTAGGATTGAGGAACAATAATAGAGGGAAGTGGTAAAAGAAGGGAACTCATCGATTTCACCATTCACTGTGGATAATTCAATTGTATCTTCACTTGTTTCACTGGATATTATTATACATGTGCGGAAATTGTGTTATCGACCGTCAGCGGTTATAATTGCACGGAACTTGTTTTCTTGGCGGCATTTTTAATTGTACTGGTGGCGGAAGGTCAATAAACGGGGGAGGGGGGCAAGGGAGATGCATATACTCGCACGCATTATTTAGAAGTAGGTGACTGATGGACTCGTGTGAACACTATCCCTCCCACTGCGGTGCAAAAGTCCGGCAGGAGAGGTTAAAGAACCTACCTCAACCGGCCTCTCCCGATCCGGCCTGCCACGCAGCTGGTAGGCAGACGTATCCGCCGCCAAGACCTAGATAAACTGCGCCCATGTACCTGGGCATCTTTGCTCCAAGTTACCAAACGGAGCGAACCAATTGGGGTGATCTATGGCAGAGGTGTTGGCTATCCAATGAATGGTACCAATACCCGCCTAACAAATTGTGAAACGCATAAGTTTATGAGTAAAGTGAAGCACGCTGGGTTTTTGCAAGTTATTTACAATAGTGAAAAGGCTTTTATTTTGAAGATGCAACATGTTTTCTAGAGATTCTTCTCGCGTAGCACAGAAACGCCTTGGAATCTACTATTTCCCAGCGTCTTCAACGCCCGTTAGCCGCAACCGCGCCAGCTCGAAAATCTGCGTCTATTGAATTGAATTCATGTTTACACGTATTAGAGTTTTAAAATTACATCTGAACTTACTTGTCAGGACAAAAAAACATTTTCGCAGTTAATAATAATTACTAGTTTCTGCCTCATTTTTACAAAACACATAAAATTCATGTTAAAAAAATCATCAACTCATGCGCACGAGTATGAGGAGAACATTACAGAGAGGAATACAAGAGAACACTTGAAACTTCCCGCTATACGGGCGCCTGCTCCACACTGAGCCATTGCATTAACATTCAAAGCTGGCATATTTTTCCAGATTATTTTTTAAACTTTTTAAAGTATATTTTAAATACATACTTACTTTTTTTTTTTTTTATATGAATACCTCACAAGAGTCCCAACTGCTCCCAACCGTCTGGAGCCAGTGAGACTATGGCATTCCCAATTGGGGAATGTTGTGAGGCTGAAGGTATTGGGAAGGGAAGGAGAAGAGGGAGAGAACTTGGGGAAAAGAGGAAATACCTGGCTATTCAGATCTGGTCACCAAACACGGCTAAAATCCATTTCAAGCAACGTTTCAATTCTGAATGGTGGTCTTTCACCAGGGCGATACTGAGAGTATCTTCCACTCTGGAACGTGCGCAAATATATTCTATATTATTTTTAAATGAATTAATTGTGAAACAACACAAATTAATTAAATAAAAATTACTTGCGCACGCCGGGATTTGAACCCGCGATCTTCGGATTCGTAGTCGAGAGCCTTACCCCTCGACCATGGAGGCCGTCAAACCTCCAACTTGATAGTCATATTGTTAACCTAATGTGACATTCGAATGTTATCCATACGTGCACCGATTCGATATTTTGATAAAACTATGAAGGAACTTTCTCTCCTTAACATGAACAGATTTGCAGAGTTAGGTCCGTGGGGCGCCTCTAAATACTATATTGTTATTAAGTATTACTAGAGAGTTTCGATAAGTTCGGCAGCGAATGGTTGTTGACTGCAGTCAGCCGCGCAACATCGCTGATAAAATACGTCATTGATCCCTTCGGCACCGGTGCATAGTCAGTCGGGAAACAAGCCAAACGCGCGCCTAACATCTGCACACGGTTGACATTTGTCACATGAGAACGGGTCGCTTCTACGACTCGTTCTTGTGTTCAACAGATCGGCTGTACAATGATCTGTCGGCCTCTGTGTTTCCTCCCTCCTACAACATGAGTCTCCTCTAGACCCAGGTTCTCTCCTTCCTATCCTCTAAAAGACCCTCCACACAACATCTCCAAAGACAATATAGGTCTTGAGGCAAATTATTTCCCTAAGATCCTCCTGTGTGGAGTTACTGTAAAAAAACGTAATTATTATAATACAATGGATTCTTGTGTTAGCTAATATTATTTTTTTTTCATTGTAGATATTTATTTATGTATTCAATAATTAACGCCACAAAGGGCTTTTACATATTTTAACATTAAAATGATTATGTGTACAGAACTTAAAAAAAAATAACATGATGCATAGTTGGTATATAAGTGTAATATATTTATAATATATATGAAGGTATAATAATGTATAAGTGCATGCCACAGAGAAGTTACAAAGGGAAAGGTTTTTAATTTGTAGATACTACTTTTTTAAAAATAAAAATAGTAATAGCCTGATCTACATGATACATAATACACAAGTGCATAATATAATAATATAATATTTGATTTAACTATCATATAATTTCTATAGGCACTGCTGAAAACGAGCTGCACTCCGGGCTCTGAAATGTATAGCTGAGCGTTGACCTTTTTATCAATTGCTAAAACTATATAATATGTTAAAATAAAATATGTCAATACTTACTACTATTATTATCAATAAGTTTTTAATACATAACTGAATAATCTAACTTAAATAATGACAATTCTGCAAATTCCTCAGTGATTAAAGGCTCCTCTGTTTTCCATAGAAGTGTAAATTCCGGAGTTCGCTGTATTGTCATAATTATTCAGGCTTTATGCGTGGCGACGCAATTGTATCCAAGATATGGTAATATCGTATTATTTGTCCCTCTCGAGTATATTCATTAGGAGACAAACTACACATAAATAAACCTCAGGCTTTAAATCAAAATTATTATCGTGGGATGTTTGTTTGTGGATGTAAGCAAGTCAAGGCCGTTTGTTTGTATGCGAGTATGTAAGCCAGTCTGAGGGCGCTTGTTTGTAAGCTTGTGTAAGTTGTGTTGTAAGTGTATATGTAAGCGAGTTTAGAATTCGTAATTGTCGGCATTTTAATGAATGGTAGAGGCATTAAAAGGATTCCCGCTGATATCTGATAGCCGAATTAAACATTTCAAAATTTATTTCATTAATATCGAATATCAATTAAATTTGGGGAAATACCGGGAATGAAGGTTTTATTATATTCCGAACGGTTACAAATTATTTAATTAAACTCCTACTTTGATTGTTTAACTTAATAAAATAACAGTTTCCCGGAGAAGCTAATTTGAGTATTTACTAATTAAGATTTTCGTAGCGTCGCGTCTCGTCGTGGTAAAGCATTTGGCCTTTTTTATTTAATTTTTTAATGTTTATTCCAGATTTCGGGGAGGGTGGTGCAATTCCACGAGTTCCATATAATATATGTGTATCAAAATATAACAAAAGATAAAAATATTGTAAGGGAAAAATACAAAAAGATAAGATATGATAAAAAATATAAAAAAATGTATGTATGTTTTTTTGATATCTAAATAATCAGTAATTGGCTCCATCGCTTTTAAATGGGGCCCTGCCAGAAGTGCAGTGCTGCCATCACAAGGATGTTTTCGCTTTTTGCGTCTTTTTTTGATTAGGGCTCGGAATCCGCGAATGCGCCCTTCCGCAAACATCTCAATGGCACTGCAGTATCAGGACAGTCCGAAAAGCATTTTGTACGAGTATTGCACTTCTATTCTTTTTAGAGTATCTGTATTAAAGTTGGTCCACAACTCCGAGGTATTCAGGCTGGTGCAATATGTATTGAAAAGTTTCCTTTTTGCTTCTGGGCTGCACTTGATAAGTCTTTGAGAAATCATGTTTGCTTTAATGAATAGTGATCTCTTCTGTTGTTCGATATCTGCATCATCTTCGGGCTCCGCTGTTATGATGTCTCCTAAATACTTTACCTCGTATTTTTCTGATTTTTTTTTCAGTTTGAAAATGGTCTTAAACGCCGAAACAGCTGTCACAATAATAAAAACTAAAAATACTTGCAGAACTTAATAATAAAATTTGATTTACAATAAATTAAAAAAATAAATTAATCGGAGTTCTACGAATTAAACACAAAAACAATTATTAATTGATAAACTAAAGTTTTTAAGATAAGATTTTTGTGCATAGCGCAAAGGGTAACCATTATTTTTATAAACAATAATTATTAGCCTGAAACACTCATCCAAATTGAAAAAACCTTCCGAAAAAAGATAAATGTCGCCGACAGGACTCGAACCTGCACCCTTCTGATATCCGGTCAGATGCTCTACCGTTGAGCTACGTCTACGTCTCGACGCCACATATTGAGGGATTTAGCCGTTACAAGCCTTCCTCATACTAATAAAGTTGGTTGTTTACAGGTGAAATATAATAAAAAACAGTATTTATTGAATGAAACACTAGTATATATTGATTAACTTGGCGGGTTTGCGATAAGCCGACGTAGCTCAACGGTAGAGCATCTGAAAAAACAATTAATCAAATGATATTTTAGTATCGTTTAGGCTAACTGGTAATATTTATGAAGGACCTGCGCCGGCCTTTAACGCTATCAACACAGCTTTACTCGGGTTATAGACCGCATTGTGTTCAGCGGTAGATAGTTTCCTCATTGCTTTGATGCTTAGCGGTAGAATAACTACGTCTTCAGCCTACGGAATTTGCATTGGAAAATTGCGAGTCCGACTCCACAGCGCCAAATTAACGTTTTAATTTTCTCTAATAGTCTCACGCTGTTGTGCTCAAAAATGACTAAAAAATCTGGTCATATCATGCCATATGTCATTCGATTTACAATTTTAGTTTCTGTGTCGATAAATCGACGTTTAATGAAATAACGTTATACAGTTTCATACAATACGGCATGTTTAAATATTAGTACAATATATGTCACATAATTATATTATTGTACGGCTTACATTACCTACCTCACTAGGTGAGACCTGTTCTGAGGTAAATATTACAAGGACATTCAATGTATGGGTGGATAGACCCAACTAACCACACAAGTTGATTTCAACCAGCCAGTGGTAAGAATATTGCTGAAGATATTGCTACGAATACATTAAATTGTGTTGTTTCACAATTAATTCATTAAAAATAATGCTACGAATATTGCTACGAATACATTAAATTGTGTTGTTTCACAATTAATTCATTAAAAATAATGCATAGTACATTTGCGACACGTTCCAGATCCATTCGGAATTGAAACCTTGCTTGAAATGGCTTTAACCGCGTTTATTGGCCAGATTTGGATAGCCAGATACTTCACAACATTTCTCTTTACTTTATTTGATTTATTTTTGGTAAAATTGACAGCAAATCCACTATTTACATGGATATAATAATAAAAAACAATAAATCATGCCAATTACAAATTCTACATTACAAATTCTATCTGCTGATGATAAATGCTATGAGTGAAGCGTGACGGTATAAAGTTTTAATTCAGTTAGTTTTACGTCAGTCGGGGGAGGGCAGGGTGGAGGGGAACCTATGTTCACTCCTATGATAGGGATAGAGGTATTTTCAGGAGCTGGTTCTATTTGGTAGTTAGAGATAATGGATGCCCAGTCAGCTTGTTCTGGAGCGGAATTCATTGATTCGTAGTCTCCACGGTTACAAATAAAAACGTTTTTTTTTGCGTTTATCAGTGAAGGAGTTTTCTGAAATAGGGCATTAATGGTGTATATCTTCAGGAACTTGCTTTCCCACCCCCTTCACTTCCCCAACATATCCCAAATGGGGATGTCATAGTCCCACTGGCTTTGGACAATCGGGAGAAGTTGGCATTTTATTATTGTTCAATATCCACATAAACAAGTCCTGAAAATTCGAATCGAAATTTTAAAAAGAACTATATTCCTGAATGGGCGACGTTATATTGTCGGGCGAAGGGTTAGATGGAGTTTTAAAAATCGATATTTTTACCCACCTTAGACAAAGGACTCAAGTCGTTACTGTCCAAGGAGGTTAACCTCCTTGTTACTGCCAATTGGTCCATACTCAATACAGTCTACAATTAACTAGCAGGCAGTGAATTCCTGAACACGTCATAAGTCATAAGTGATGTGGGTCGAAGGGGTCGGTCGATCGCCGCTTTGCATCACCCTCTGACGAGAAGTCTTCCCCTAAGAGACCTGTAATTTGCTCACACGTTTAATTCCTATGTTTATTTAACTGTATCATATTCAAATTCATCTGATCAAAGAAATAACATAATGTACAAACCAGTTAGCATTATTGCATATTCATATTACAGATGTAATACGTTGTGTATCGATCATTTCTTACGGTCGGTCAGCCAAAAATCATCATAACGTAGTTACTTAAAATTTCGTAAGTTAATATTATGTCCCCTAGTTTAAAAACATGCTTACATTCTTTGAAATTAATTATTTTTTGATAATACACACTTCTAACTATGATTAAAAAAAAATTATGTAAATCAAATATAAATATTTTATCATTATGTTCTGAAGGTATTTAATTATTTATTATTGTGATAGCTGTGTCGAACAACTAGAGATAAATAAAAGAACTAGTGATTCTAATATAACTTTAATATATGAAATAAAAGAGATATCTTTTCTCCACTTCATAGTATTATCACGAAACCTAAACAACATAATTCTTTAAAATAATTTACGGATTTTACACATACATTTAAATTCATTGTCTTAAGAGGAACGTCTGCGCGGGCTGTTTCATACAAAACTTACCTATCGATTAGAGGCCAAATACCCACCCAAACTTAATGAGATATTTTTTAATCAAAGGGGATAGTAAATATCTAGTAAGGATGAAAAGTATTTTTTGTATTTTTGTTTTAATTTAGAAAATTTCGAGTTTTCGAGCGTGGCGCGCCTGTGCGTGCGCCGCCATCTTGTAAAAGCCAGCCGAAATCGTAAATAGTTTTTCCTGAATATCTCATATCTTCATTTTATGAAACTTTATGCCTTTTTAAAAAAATGATATCGGTATATTTTTCACAAAACTGCACTGGAAACCGATAAACCAGATAAAGCCGTGCTTTTTACTTATTTTTACAAACTTATACGCATTTTTACATTTTTACAAACTTATACGCAAGATTAAGAAAGGGACGCTTAGATGGTTTGGGCATGTAGAGCGAATGAACGAAGAAAGGAGTGTAAGGAGAATATATGACGCGAATGTGAATGGAAGAAGAAGCCGGGGACGCCCGAGGAAGACATGGTACGATCAAGTGAATCAAATACTCGAGTCGGGCCATGTCAGAAGTCGGAATAACAGAAGAGAATGTATGAGGCGTTGTATGAATGTGAATGAAGCAAGAAGTGTATGCCAAGATCGAGTTGTTTGGCGGTCCGTCCTCCCTGCCTACCCCTGCGGGGAAACGGCGTGATGGTTAGTTAGTTAGTTAGTTAGTTATACGCATTTTTAAGACTTTACATCTCGATACCTATAAGAGATGGTAAAGTTGTAGGTATTTATGTTCTATTAAATTTGTCAAAGCTATACTATTCAAAATTTGCATTGGAAACGAGATATTTGGTAAAACTAGATTTCGGCTGGTTTTTTCAAGATGGCGGTGCAAGCATTGGCGCGCCAAGCTCTATATCTTCAATTTTACAACTGGGGAGCATAAAACATGTACATACTGGCATACTCGTATGCGGGATGTGTAGAGAGATCGTAGAACATCACTATCTAATAATCTCTTAGGACAGTAAATGTAACAAAGATAAACGTTTTGTGCATATTCATTGTTTACACAGCGGCAAGAGCCGGGAAATATAATTTATTTTAATTAGGGGTTGCGATTTGCGATCGTCGTCCATAGTTCATTGCTTCAGACATCTGGGTTTATTGAACCGGCATAATTAATCTTATTTATTTCTGAAAGGTTGGGAATTGGGAAGTTGTGAATTTGTTTCCAATCGCAGCGATATATCGCGACCTAATATTTTTATTTTCTGTCTTCTCCCCCTTAATATTCTTTGAATATAATTGATATCAACGTACAAATATTACTGTTTTAAAGTTGTTTGTCAGCGCGTCGATCATAATTAAACTTACTGTTGATTGTGTTCACTCCTCAACACACAGTTAGCGCCGGGATTTTTTTAGCTATTTTTTATTATTTACTTTATTATTATTTTTTATTGCGATGTTATTCTTATTATTTATACTTGTATTTATAATAACCTACTCATTGTACTCTATGTAGATACCACAATAGCTGCTTTTTTTAAATTATAATTTTGTGTCATAAAAATCTTATAGTTACCGTTATCCACTTTCCCTGTACTTTTCTCTTTTATATTTTTTATACTGATGTATATATATATATTTTTAACCTATGTATATTCTGTATTTTTCTTCTTAAAATTATTGTTAATACTATGTATCATGCGGTATAAATTTTCGCTCGTGGTAAATTTTGAAAATACACAATATTATTGTTATTATTTCTATGTTACATAATTGTATTGCACTGCTTGTTGTAACTTAAGACTTGTTTTATGTAAAAGCCATAAGGGCGTGAATAAATAAATAAATATTACTTCAATCATAAAATTTATGTTACAATTGAATACCGCGCAAATATCTCAACGGCTCCCAACAGTCCAGAGCTAGTGAGACTATGGCATCCCGAATTGGGGTATGTTGTGAGACTGAAGGTAGTACGGAAGAGGAAGGAGGTGAGGGAAATGTAAGGTAGGGAAGTAACTGGCTATCCAAATCTGGTCAAAGAACAAGGGTAAAGACATTTCAAGCAACGGAATACTTCAAGAGCGATACTGAGAGAATTTACCGCTATGTCGAACTGTATAGAACATTACCTAACATTTTTATGTGACGGTCAAGAAATTTTGTACTCAGAGTCAGTGAAAATTAATAATTTTAAATTATAAATGGTTTGTGTGTTTATTTTGTAGAAAAGTACACAGTTAATCGAACTTTCTTTTTAAAGTCACTAAATCGGCTCTATGTTATATTTAAAGCTTATGTTTTTGAATGGATTCAATTCCGTTAACCGTATAACGGTCAAAGTTACGCCAAACCTTGGTTTGACGGGTCTGATAGCTTAGTTAAAATCTAAAACACTTTTAGACACTTTTGTAAAATAGTACATATTTTTCAAACTTTAATTTACAAATAAACGATGCAAAAAGTCCACAGATTGGTTAAATGCATTTCTGGAATTGAGACTGCGATCGATTTTCTGCAATATTCGTTTGATTGTTAAAAATAAAAATTCACTTACTTAAGTTAGGAGAATTTAGATTAATATAACAAATGTATGTATATTGTTTTTTCCTGAATGAGGGGAGCCTTGCATCTGAAATATGTAGATATTTATATATTAAAACAGTGGATATATATCGTATTGTAAAATTTTTGTCTACTGTGCCAGGGAAAATTTCTCCCTCTTCCTGTGTCAACTGCTAGCAACACTTGCTGATAGCAATCTTATATTTAAGCCCGCTCACTAAAGTAATGGAGGGTATAAAAAACATTAGATTAAACAAAGTAATTCTATTCATTTATTTAATATAACAAGTGTTTCAAGAATTTGTGCAAATTATCTAACTTTTTCTGCGACAATTTAAAAACAAACTATCAGGCTCACACACTATAAATCGACTGCATAATTTTGGTAATAGATTTTAGAATGTTGTCGGCATATTTGGCAGCAGTTAACTCACATAAAAATATAAATACGACTACACTACAATATTCCCTAAATGAGATTTCAATAGATCCGCTGTCTCTAGGCAATTACGACTCTTATTCGGTATGACATAAAAATAATCGCGTTGTTGTTAGATGAACATCACAATAGCGCGATAAGCAATTAATATAAAGAAATACAGTTTAACACACATCCTTTACACATCTTTCAACTGCCTTCCTTTCAAAACTAGATAAGAGATTCGTTAATTGATGAAATTCTCTAGATTTGTTAGTTCTCAAGTACTCGGCAACTTACTGAATAGAATAAAGAAGGGGAGAAAGAGATTTTCACATAGAACTCAGTTGAAAGACGTCTGGAATTCGAGGGATAAGAGAAGCCCCGGATCAACTGTTCCCGAGAAGAAATCGGGTGGAAACGTCGAATGAATTCTCAAAGTTTAATATTGCTAATGTAGGCTGTGGGGATGTTAATCTATGGAGGCTGCTTCTTGATTGTTTTGTTTTTTTTTTTGTGTTAAAATTTTGCTTGATTTATTCCTCTTTTTTATTTAATGGTTTACAATGAATAGATTAAGATTCCTTTTATACTTGTAACCATAATTCTACGGTTATAAGTAATAATAATAATAAAATAATAAATTTAAATAATAATTCATTTATTTGCATATTTATTTATATTAATTGAATAGAACACATTTAAATGAAAAATTTTGTAAGGTTTTGAAAATATTTTTTTTTTTATTGAATTGAATTAAAATCTCCGTTTGAGACAAAACGACGACCTCCGTGGTCGAGCGGTCAAGGTCCAGTATTGCAAATTCAGAGGTAGCGGGTTCAAATCCAGGTGCGTGCAGATACATGCATTTTATTCGTATAACATAATGTGTAATTTATTTACGGCAACTTGAAGAGTGGTAGATTCTCTCAATTCTCGAAACGTTGCTTAAATTGGCTCCTTACATTTGGCAGCAGTTGGGACTCTTGTGCGATATACACAAAAACACACTTCATTAAAATTAGTTGAACTTATTTGATTATAACGTCAATCCATGTCATTGAATTATTTTTTATACTTTACCATTGCTATCACTGGATCGATACCATTCAAGTTATTCTATGAATAAAGAGAATTTCTAATACGTCCTCGATATGCTTCCATCGATACGAACAACACAGTGCTTTGAAAATCAACATCGATATTCAAAAACGTCTTTAGTTAAGCCTTTCCCTTGGTTGTTAAGTTTTCATTTAAGTATTTAAAACGGATATAGATGCTTAAATATTAAAAATATTTGAAATAAATCCCAACTCTTCTTGTGCCACCAATCTTCTAATAATTGTAACATCAATAGAAAAGGATAAAATAGCAACTGTAAAAATCATATAATATCTAAGTTTAAATTTTCTGAATTTTCTAATAAAATTGTGTACATCTGAAGCGACCTGCCAGGTAAGTATGTTTTTCTGTATCTGTTTGTACTTTATAAATATTCACAAATCATTAAGACCAACCCGATAAACCGATATATTTATTTGCCTGCATGCAGGACCAAACTTAGGATAAATTCTCCAATTCCCCGTATTGTGTGCAATATAACGCACAATTTCACAATATCTACATTCTTCACAATACCCTTTCAAAATATCGAACCGAAGTAATACTTACGACCACAAATTGATGCACGAGTATATAATATATCGAGAGCATCTCCTGTCCCGATCCTATCTTCCTCTTCCTCTCCCACCTTCATTCTTATTTTGATTTTTCTAATAAAACATCTGTACTTAACCACTGTTAGAATAAGAAACTTTGTTGGCTTACCCTTTATTAAACTTCCTTTGTATATATATTTGTATTAAAAGCTGTTTGTTTCTTATGAATTAGAATTAGATAGAGAATTAGAAGTAATATTTGCATAGCGTCCTTGAGGTGATTTTTCACAAAAACGGCGTTATAAAAATCATCCAATTATTATTATTATCATTTTTATGCATGCTTACAAAGCAAAAATAATTAATAAATATATACAACAATTATGATCTCGCAAAAATGATACTAAACAAAATTAAAACAAGTAAAAGATCGAAAACGTATAAGGGGCAGGTACATAAAGTAATTCCTTGTTGTCACCTGTACTGATGGATAACTGTTTTGATACTGAGTGTCTAAGGGCAATAATCATCATATTGCTTCTTATTAATGGGAGTTTTTTTAAATTTTTAAATTGATTAATCGTGTCATTAGAAATATCTACGAGTATTTCATTGTCAGAGCAGTGTATAGTATTATAATTTCTTAATATCCGCTTTAAAGAAGATAAATATCCCGTATTTGTGAGATATGGTTTAATATAGAAAATGTCTTTTATCCTCCTTGTTGATTTTCTTGTTGGTGTATTAATGTTGATTTGTGTTAAGATGTTTGGTGTTTCAATTAATGCTCTATTATATAATAGAAATGAATGTCTGTCTGTCTGTCTGTCTAGATTTTCTCAAAAATTACTCCACCGGTTTCGCTGAAAACAGCACAGTTTGTTCTTATTAGTGCTGGGAAGGTTTAGAGAGTAGTTTGAATGAAATCCAATATGTATAACTGTTGTTATAACGTTATAAAATTACTATGAAAAACATTGAGCCGGCTATGTTGTATTGAGATTAGCCCATAGATATAACAATCTGGTTAGCCATAGATTACATATTAGAAAGAAGAAGGTTTGTTTGTGGAGAATATTTTCAAAATGGAAAAACACGTAGGTTCCTAATTAAGAACTTTATTAATAAGATATATTAAAAAAATGTTTCGAATAAAATAATTAAAAAAAAATGAATATTTCTTTGTTTAGTGATAGTAATAGTCGCCACAAGGCATTACTTTCGCTCTCAAATCAATTATGGTACTCGAATGACAAACAAGAATTCGCAATTTCATAACGTTATTTAAAAAAAAAATTCCGGGCAAGGCTGGGTACGCATCACCTAGTTTCGTATAATAGGAACACATCAGAAAGTTTACGTCTGACTGACAGAGATTCTAGTTTATAGATAATATGATATTGATACTTGATAAATGCTCTGAAGGGAAATATTCTTTTTTTTTTAATTATTAATTATTTTTATTGAGATTTAAAAACCTCATCGTAATATATCCTCATTGAAGAAAATAATATTCACATAACCTAAATTAAAGATGAAACCGGACAAAAGGACAGAAACTAAAAATATTTCAGTCGCATCTGGGACTCGAACCCAGGTCCTCTGCCTATCCGGGGCAACGCTCAACCTACTTAGCGGATGTAAATCCGAGACACTGTTTAAGTTTGCAATTGAGTTCGGGTAGAACTTTGTAAACATCATAAAATAGCTGCCAATAATATAAGATTGAAAATGGAAGATAATATTCACAAATCTTGAATTTGAGATATGATATGGATGAAGATGACACAAATTGAACTTGTCTTATTAGCTAAGTCGGTTGAGCGTTGCCCCGGATAGGCAGAGGACCTGGGTTCGAGACCCAGATGCGACTGAAATATTTTTAGTTTCTGTCCTTTTGTCCGGTTTCATCTTTCATTGAGGTTATGTGAATATTATTTTATTCAATGAGGAAATATTCTTTCTCAACTTCGCGACACAGCAAACTAAACTACCAACTTGTTATTGAAGTTAATATTATAAAATTCAGGAAATTAAAAAAAAAGTTATTTATATCTCAATCAAGAAGGCCGTGAGTTTCCCCCTAGGGCCTGTGTCAGTTTTGGGAACAGTATATGGTGGAGGTTTTTAAAAAGGAAACATCCTTAGTTTGAATTGACCCATCACGGAGCAAATAATATATAGAGATACCCCAATACGCAAGGGGAAATAATTGAAATAAAACAGCCATTGAGTAAAAAGGTTCAGCTTATTTACAAAAACCGAATATTTTTTTGGAGTGTTTATTTGACCCTTTCTATAAAAAATTCGATGTTTTCGTAGTTTTAACATAATAAAAACTTAATATTATCGAAAGAATTGACCTTAGACAACATTATTGAGTCATTTGTCATATAATAATGATATTAAAAGAACCGAATTAACGAAATTGGGACGTTTGCAAAGTACCTCTGCCAAAAGTCAGAAATATCAGATAAAAGTTATTTAAATTCTAAAAATTATAATAATCTACAAGTGTTAAGTATGTGTGATGCACCTATAATATTTAATCATACTCTGATAATTAAACCACAAACTCCTTTAAAAATATATCGTCATGGACATGTATTCGGAATCGAACTTAGCAAAATATATTCAAGGGTAAGGAAAAGGAATTTCCCTTAAAAAGAACCAGAATACGCCTCCTGGTTTAGAATGTTTGAGATACTATTGATTAAAGCATGTACGGGGTTATCCAAAATGTTAACTCAATTTCGTATCGCTATATTTCCACAATTAAACGTTACATGAGAATTATCTACATTGCAATTGAAATAGGAGGTACGAAAGTTTCAATCTCACCGCTAGATCGTTCAGAGTTGCGTAAACGACCGCTAGAGTGCTCGCGCCGCCAAACAGACATTTCGCGTCAGTTTTTAATAAAATAGCTACTATGCAGTACAAGATTTTCTGTGTTCGTGAATTCTGAAAAATGAGTGGGCAACTGTAGTGCAGCGTACTTAATACCTTCATTTTAACATTGAATCTCTAACTAGAAAGAACATTTGTCATTGGTATTACCAATTTGAGCAAACCGCATGTGTATGTACAGGTTAAAGCCCGGGTAGACCGCGTGTATCAGAGAGTGTGTCCATCGTTTTGAACAACCGTGCAAATTTTTAAATTAATAAACAATGACATAAAAAAGGGAACGCTGTACGCTTATGCATCGTCCATTATAACATTGGTATTCATATTACAATCGGCGTAGCCAATCGTTTACAACAACGCTAATGGCGGGTGGAAAGGCTGCTTGCATGGCGTGACCAGGCTCTGTTAATATCCGTACTCGGTTGTTCCCTCCCCCGGGCAGAGGGCAGGTTAGTTCGGTACATAGCCAGTTAAATATGCGCTGACACACGCCATTATTACCCCGGTAATGATGCAGTTAGGGGTAGTTAAGGGGGGGGGGGGATGCATAGATGAAAGGTATCCTTCAGGAATCTTATTTGGTTTTGTCATGATATGAGTCTGAATTCTTTCAGGATGATTTCAGAATTATTCCAGAATGTGTAATATTACAAACATTACCATCCGGTTTTGCTTTTTTTAACACTTTATACAAAGAAGAAGGTGGGGAAGTTCCTACCTGGCTATTCAGATATGGTCACTAAACAATAAGTTTATACTAAATTGTAACATGATATATATATATATATATATATAAATTGTTCATGAAAGTGAGTCTACTGTTCATGAATATTTTAAGCCGTAGTTTGCATATATATGTGTTATTTTCTAATTATATTAGGTTAGGTTAGTTAGTGTAAAGCGCACTTGAGATGAACTTTCACAAAACTGCGCTATAGAAATTAACTATAATTATTATTATCAATCACGTCTAAAGCCACTCATAACAACCTTTCGATTTTTGATGGTGGAGTTTCAACAGGGCGATACTGAGTGTTTCTATGAACTATTCTGATAGTAATACTGTTCCATCGGTGTGTAGAAACGGGCGGTTTGTTTGATGGATTCCCCTATCTTAATAAACAGATTCAAATCTTTGGAGCACATGCGTCAGACGTGGAAGACCTTCATTGGTTCGTTCGGCACCGGTGTACAGTCGGGAAACACGCCAAATGCGCGCCCAATATTTTTACACGATTTGTCACATGAGAACGTGTAGCTTCTATGGCTCGTTCTGCGTTGAAGAGCTCGGCTCTGGAATGATATGCCGGCCTCTGCGTTTCGCTCTTACAACATGGGTCTCTTCAAGACCTAGATTCACTCTTTACTATCTACCAAACTTTTCAGGAAACCTGTTGATTTTGTTTCTCGACAAATATTTTAAATATGTACAATCAAATTCTTATTAATTCCAGCGATTTTTAGATCCATAGTGTATAAGGCATAAACAGAATTAAAAATAATAATTACGAGACCAAACAAGGCAAGGCACTATTTCCAAGATTTAACGGCAATCTGTTAACTTGTTAGCGAAGTACACAAAAGAAAGATGGCCTTACCGGATGTTGTAAGAGGGAAGTGCCGCCAAGCTACGATAATTATTTTTCTGGGGTCCAACAACCATACCTCTTTAACATAAACACTGTTAAAGCGTTCTGGCCAAGAAATAATTAAGCCATGTTTTTTTTGCGGCATTTAAATTTGTTTTCCGGACCAGACGTTTCTAAACTTTTAGATAACTCTACCACATTTTAGAATGAAAAACTTTCGTGGTCCACCTTGTTGATTTGTTGAGGAAATAAACACAGTGTGTTCATTAAGTACTCCCGCTGGTATCATGTGAATATTGGATGTCTGTGTTACATATGTGGAGTCCTTTAGGAAGAAATTCATAATTTTTTAAACAATTTTTCCCACATTTTAATGTCGTTTGTTAGAAACTGATTGCTTAGCATTATACTATTTCTAGGTAGGAGGAATGGAGTGTTTTAATGCTTTTTTTCAAAACATATAGGTAATATACCGGTATATGTACAAATTACATAAAGAAAATCTTGACATTATTATCTATACGAACGTGAAATTCGGATAATAAGTTAAGGTATCATTAAAATTATTAAAGTGCTAATATTATATTAAGTCTATTCTTACTGTAACAAAACTGTACTACAGTTTTTTTTCTCAATTTGATTAATGCTTCCTGATATTTTGGTATTTTTATAATATTATTTAAACCAGTATTATGTAATTGGAGTCTAGTATCTCTATAACAAAACTGTTATGCTGTTTTCATATTTTAAAAAAATATTTTTTTCTAACCTGTGTATCTACATTGATAACAACATGCGTGCACCTATACTGTACTATCATTCCGCTACATTTTTATGATGATTGTTATTTATTGTTGGAATAAACTCCCGCTGACGAGCTACTTGCAGTGGCTTAGCGGGTACGAGTTCCCATTGTATGTAATTAATATTATACAAAAAAAAAAAGATGTACATATATATTTTAATTTATTTAAGCCTACGTATTCTAGTAAAATTGATAAAACTTGCTCACGTCTAGCAATAAAATATCAATAAATATAAATGAGTTACCATGGAAACGGTTTAAAAATCGTTCCGTAGTTTTTTTTTTAAAGATGAACCTATAAAGAATAAACATTTTCAACCAAGCTGTGTTTATTATACATTTGCTAGGCTTCGGGTTTTTTTTTCTAGAATTCAAATGTGCAAAGATTATGAAATGTATCAGTTCTACATTTTAGTAGTATTAAATTAATGTTACATGCCGAACACGTTTCAAAACTATCCAACGTTATTTTAATCATTTCACAATGATAAAAAAATAAACATTATAACGGTAATGAATAACTCTTGTTAAATTTAGTATTCATTTCTTGTGCATTGTAAGAAGAAAACAAATACGAGTAGTTCGATTAGCCTTATAAATTTCAAGACGAAATTTCAAAAGCTTTTCACGTTCCAACCAATCCTCCAGAAAGTGGCGCGCGACAGATTGGAAATCTCTGTCCTGGGCAGTTGCGGCCCAAAAATAGCAAGGGCTTTATTTTTCAGCGGTTCTTAAACAAGCTTGATTTACTGCGGTGCATGTTTATTCAAATTTATAAATCGCCGAGAAAACAATAATCAGATTATTCAACAACTTCGGATTAAATTATTAACACGCAATGGAAGAATTATTCATTACGCCGTGACAAATTATAAATTAACATGAAGTGGTTCATACAATATGAACAATGTACATTCCGAAACCGGGCGAAGGGAAACAGCTTATCTTTGTACTGGGGTAAGGAGAGATATATCAAATGACGTGGTTTTTCTTCACTGACATGTTTATACATTTCAAAACTTCCAAATCATTTCTTCAGTCAGCTCAAATGGTTGCTGTTTAATATTTATTTAGATTTAACCCATTAGTACGATGCTCTGTAATACACCCCCTGCTTCATTCACATTAAAATATCGACTCATGGATGGGTACCAGTACTTCTTTATCATTTTAAAATTATGAAAAATAAGAATTTGAAGTAATTGTAAATCTACATACATGAAACAATCTTCCCAATAAATTAAATAGGGCGCCACGTGATCAATACAATAACAAATCAATGATGCTCAAGAGAGCGGGTACATCGGAAAAATCTACGAGTACATGCTAATTTGTAAGATCCTTGTCTGGATTCCAATGGCCTCCTTGAATATGTTGCAGTCCGTCAGTAGAAAGCTCACTCCTGTAACGCTATCAAACGCGTTGTTACGAAGCTACCGGAACGTTCTCTAATCCATAGGGTGTCGAATATCGTAGACAAGGCTGGAGTAAGTACTTGTATAGTTACAACTCTTCTATTCTCATGATATGATTCAATTGTTTGATTAATTTATTCGAGCCATGTCTTACGGGGGCGTTCCCGACTTCTTATTTCATATTTATCACAGTAATGAGCTCTTGGAACTAATTTATTTATATTTTCGCTGTAGACGTCTAAAACACCTAAGTGTCCCCTTCTTAATCGTGTCCAGTACGCGTATATCTTCCTTCATTTGGTTTTATCATAAATACCTGCTAAGGGATCTTTTTTTTACTGCATTCGTTCCTTTCCCAGTTACAAGTTACATGCCTCGCAGTCACATATCAGATCTGCATTATGAACTGCTAGGCTCATCTACTTTGGTAAATTCTTAATATCGGAACCTCGAATCAAATAATATCTATAGGTGAACATTAAAAAAAATAGATAAACCCTATTAGAAAGCATTTCGTTCGATGCCAAGGAAAGGTTTGTGCGCTTTTCAATAAATTTCTTAAAAAACTCCTAATAAATCGATTTCAGTTATGTATTTTTTTAGATAGGTTCTGTAATTTAGCTTATGAAATTAATTTTAATAAACTACGTTCGTAAGATAAATTTTTTTTTTCTCAATATTCCGCCGCGTATGTAAACTAATTTCATAGGATTTCGCTTCTGAAAGAGCAAAGGGAAGTTATTGCGGATAAGGGAACGCTTAGGAGAATAATACTCGCACAGGCATTCATATGGAGAAGTCATCCCCCCTCTTTCAACCCCCATCCCCATCACCCCGCCAACATTTATCATTTACCTACTCATGCGTATATGAACGACGAAAAAACTACAGTAAAAGTGTTTATTAATTCTTTCGTGTGTTTTTAACGGGATGCATTGCAATACTTTAAAATTATTTCATACGTATGAATCGGCACACTTTTTAAAAGTGATGTATAGTCATTAAAAGTACAAAAAAGAACTAGTCCGAGAATCTACATACATGCATACATCTTCTTCACCTTCTTCTACTCGAGTCGGGGACCCATCGCATCGACAAGGCGCCTCCAGGCGTCCCTGTCCTGTGCTACGTTTACGGCATCCGTCCATAGTAGGTCCAGCCTCTCCTAGCACAGCCTCTGGAGTTGCTTCTCCTACCTGTATCTGGGGCAGCCAACTGAACTGGACGTCTTCCCTTTGAAACGGCACTCGGAATTTTCAGTGGAATTCGACCTTCTGGCATTCTTAACACGTGCCCAAGCCACCTCAGTTGCGACTTTTCTATGAAGAGTGATACTAGTTCGATGTTATGCTCCTTCCGGATCATCGAGCTTCTTATTCGATCGTATCTCGTGACTCCTGCAACTCTTCTTAAAAATCTCCCTTTTGAGGGTTGGACACCAGAACGTGTACGCTCGTTCAATATCCAACTCAGGGGCACAAGTCTGTATCTTCTGCGTTAGCTAACGCAAATTAAATCGATCATAAACAACTTTTTTTGACAATTTTCTTAAACGCAGCGTCGGTTCTAGCATTTGTGTTACAGATTTATGTCTTAACGTAAACGCAAACTTAACTTCTTAGCGCTATACGGACTACTAAACCGTCAAAATGTGTCGTTTACGGCTGATTTAACTTGCGTTAGCTAACGCAAAAGACACAGACTTGGCCCCCTGGTGACCATAAGTAAGCGTCGGGCAATACACTGATTTGTACACTGCCAACTTTGTCTCGATACTTAGCTTAGCTTTCTTTATCACTGGACAGTAAAGAGGACGCAGCACACCGCTTGCTGCACCTATTCCTAATCTACCCTTTCCTAACCAGTAATATGTATATTTTTAAAATTAATTTAATTGTAATTTTTTTTAATAATTAAAAAAAAAAAACAAACTAATTAGGTTTCTAGAGATTAAGTTGACTGGCTTTTTTTGTTCTTTTAATGACTTTATATCACTTTTAAAAAGTGTGCTGATTCATACGTGTGTTAATTTGTCACGGATTTATCATTTGCGGCGTATTCCAGAGCGGTGGATTCTATCTGTATCGCCCACTACTATTTAAAATTGAAATATTGCTCGAATGATAGCAAGCTCTGAATATCCAGGTATTTCCCCACCTTCCTCTTTCCTATCTCATTTTCCTGACCATTCCATCTTTAGCCTCATAGCAAACCTTATTGGGATGCAATATTCCCAAAGGCTCCGGGAAGTTAAAACTCTGGTATTTTCTTTCACTCAAAATTTGTCAAATTTCGCTGGAGTATTAATTTGTTAATATTAAGTTGTTAAATCACTACGGACTTTTTTTTATTACATACATCTTGAGGAACTAATTTCCTCTTGGCACCATTAGCGGTTATATAAGCTTTGCAGCTCACAACACACCCACACACGGCAGGATATCCGATGGGAAAGAACCCGGAAGCGCGGGGATGGGAGCGAGGAATAAATTCGGTACGAACAGCGCAGCTATTTATAGCGGAACGGGGAACGATATGAAAGCCCGTGAACAACAACGTTTAATAGTGCAATTAGGAACAAAATCAGACAAAATATTTGCGTTATTTGCATATTAAAGTACTGAAGACAATGCGAGACATTTTCTTCAATAAATGCAAATGCTCTTTGTGGTATCATTTACCATAAAATTATTTTAAAAAAAAAACAATTCTTCAAAAGAAGCGTAATCATTTTATAGCGTAATTTAATATGAATTACTTTGTTTAAATAAATAAAACAAACAAAATTAACAGTAAGTGATGAAAGTAGGTAAGCAATTAATTAAAAAAAAGTATAAATAAGTGAAAAAAATGCTGTAAAATAATAAATAACAAATTTAATTTAAATTAAATATAAATAAAATCATGAAAAAAATCAAGATATAAAAAAAATATTAATAGTTATTATTAATAATTATTAATAATTATTTTTCAAAATTTATCTAAATAATATTATATGTATACAGTTATTAATGTCGAAATAAATTTAAGAGATAACTTGTCACAAAAATTGACTATTAATAATATTTAATTGACTAGTAACACTTTTTATTATCTCAAATTTATCTAATTATAGACAGTTTTATTCGTATACAAAAATATTAAATGTGTTAAAAGAATGATTTGTTTTCAAAATATGGTCGGCAAATTTAGGATAATAATAATAATTATTATTTTTAATTTTTAAACTTATATTCATGTCTAAAGAATGATTTGTTTCTTAAATGCGGTAAACGATACATCTGAAATTTTAATTTGTTATTAACAATAGAAATATTTAAGTCAAAGAAATTAATGTTAAAATTTTGTTAAGATTCGTAAAATTTGAATTTAACACATAGATCAAAATTTAATAATGTATAATAAATAATAATAATTAAGTTCTACAAGTAGATTATTAAAACATTATTAAATTTGATTTACAAAAATAAAAAAAATAATAAAAAAACAATTAAATGGAGTTCTACTAATTAAACACAAAAACAATTCATAATTAACACATAGACATAGTTCAAGAAATTATAATACTAAAGTTATGGAGCACCTAAGTTGTTTAAGTAATAATAATTATTCAGAATTTGCAAAACATATTTTTAAAATTATTTTAACATTTTTATTCAATCACTTACCTACTTACGTCACTTATTTTAATTTTTGTTTATGTTTGTATTTTTTTCCATTTGCTTATTATTTATCTATACTTGTCATTAATTTTTAGTATATTGCTTATCCCGATGAGGGATATTTCCTTCTGAAGCATGTGGATATTTATATATTAAAAACACTGGCCTAAACAACGTTTTTCTTATTAATTGTATTAATAATGACGCCGCAAAATAATTACACATTTATAGAAGAATTTAATTATATATGTAAATATTTTTCTGTTAACAATCTTTTGAAAAATACTCACAAAACAGCTGAACAAAAATTTCATACATCCCTCGCGCAGTTTTCTCTAGGATTGTACGAATGGTTGTAAATCACCTTCTCGTTAGGTGATATCCCCATGGGTGGCGTACATCTCTATGACGGGTTACGTTCTTACTGTAGAACACCGTGTCACCTTTGCTTTAATCGATTTACTTTATGGGCGTGGATTTATTTGAGTGTAAGTTTAATCGAAACAACTTGAAAAACAGTTCTATCCGATATTGAAAAGATTGTAACATAAGAGGTTTTTATGTTTTCACTTTTTTAAGAATCACAAATTCGTTCGTTCCTAATCATCACATTATCAGTTTGATATTATTTTTTTTAAATTGATTTATTGTGTCATTAAAAATGTCTATTTCATTATTAGAGCAGTGCTCTATTAACTCTTTCATTTTTTTCAGTATTGTAATTTCTTAATATAGCCTTTGAAATATAGTTTTTGAAATACACTTTTTGAAATATATGAACAGTTTGATTCAAATCTTACCATAAATTCGTGCCTTCGACTTCTGTCGCTTCGAAACTTTTAAACAATCGAACTTGTTCACCCTATACTCGAGTTAATACGATATTCCTTTAAGCAAACTTCTAAAGATGTATGCCTACAGGACCATGTGTGTACTTATTCTTTCAATCGCAAAGAGAAAAAGATAAAAGTTTCTTCTTGAAATAATAACTTAAGACGTACTGAAACTCTTTTTATGCGGACGTAATTCAAGTTAATACTTTATTCGTTTATCTTCACGATTGTTCTCATGAAAATGTATTTTTTTAGACTTATACAACTATGTTTTTGTAAACTTTATAAGTAAAAAAAATCGAGTTTGTCATTCTCAAGGTGAGCTTTTCTTTTTACCTGTTTTATAATTCAAACATTATCAGAGTTAGCAATTCCAGTTCCTTTGGGATTCATTGAGTTCAAACAAAGGTTAGCTAGATCTAAAATAAGACATTGGCAGTGTTTTAAACAAAGTTAGGTATGCAGATGATGTTTACAAAACCGAGTTGAAGAAGGTACGAATTGAGAATTTCAAATCAGATTTATGACGCAGATGTGATGGGGGAAAATAATCTCGTGAACCAAGGCCAAAAAATGGAGTTGTAATTTGTTTTTGAGATTATCCTTGAAGCCTAAACAATATATTTATATAATTTCTTCAAACGATTGGTATTCACTTTGTGACGTCATTATTAATAAATTTATTTAAAAATATGCTTTATAAAGTGGTGAATACTAAGTATATTTTAAAATTAATTTTTTAACATTTTTTCTTCTTCAATAAATGCAAAAATCTCTTTGTGGTGTCATTTTCAATTAAATGAAGAGGAAATGTTTTGTTTAAACCACTATTTAACAAATAAATATAAACGTGTCTCCGAAGCGAAGCTTCCCTCATCAGGATACACAGAACACTGACAAATAATGACAAGAATACAAATAGTAATCCTAAAAAATAATAACGTAAGAATGTTACCAATTCGACGGCCTCCATGGTCGAGGGGTAAGGCTCTCGACTACGAATTTAATTTAATTAATTTGTGCTGTTTCACAATTAATTCGTTTAAAAATAATATATAGTATATTTGCGTACGTTCCAGGGTGAAAGATACTCTCAGGATCGGCCTGGTGAAAGACCACCATTCAGAACTGAAACGTCGCTTGAAATGAATTTTAGCCGTGTTTGGTGACCAGATCTGAATAGCCAGGTATTTCCCCATCTTCCTCTTCCCCTTATCCTTCCCCTCCCTAATACCTTCAGCCTCACAACATTCCCCAATTGGGGATGTTATAGTCTCAATGGCACCAGACGATTGGGAGCAGTTGGTACTCTTGTGCGGAATTCAAAATAAAGAAAATGTACGTGCGTTCTATTTTGCGTTTTAAGTTAAATAAAATAAATAAATCAATATTAATATCGCTGAAACTAGTCATTCCATAAAATTGAAATTTTTAAAAATATGACTTGCATTAAATATATGGATATAATTTTTCTGAAAACTTAAAACTTAAAAGGAAACCTAATTAGGGATATTTAAGCCGAGTGGAATAATTCATTCGATAATTTCTGAAGACTCCTTGAAGTCCCCTTCTTAGAGCCAAACCTAATTTTGCTTTATCGGTCGAATTTCTCATTTATTTCACTGGCTTCTGCAGTATTCCGTAATGAGTTACAAATAATGTGGAGCCTTTAATGATTAATTAACGATTTAAATTAATCTCGTATTACCTTCTTGCCTTGCAGTATTACATTATATTCAACGGTATGATAGCATATCAAATTCAGGGGCTCTTTTACTGTTTATTTTTATGTTTTTTCATTTCTGTATAATTTTGACATTTTAAGGTAAAATATAAAAATAAAAAAAAACACATATATTATTTTTTTCGAAGTCCTCCTCACTAGGAGATCCTGTGCTGAGGAGAACTAGGTTTTGAAAAACATAATTATAATTTTAGCTTCTTATTTCAATATCAAGGTTTGGGTAGGGTATTTCCAGTAACTTATATGACGTTGTTTTAAGAATACTATAGTTCTTCTTTTGTTAATTCCTCAAGCCACGTTTTGCTGGACTTGATGTAATTATTGATTGAATTACTTTGTTTGATACTAAGTGGGAGTTTGTTGTATAATTTTAAAGCTAAAAATTCAGAGCTTCTTTGTCCAAAAGTATTATTACACTTAGGTACATTTAGCTTGTCTAGTTGCTTTGCTCTGGTATTATGATTATGAAGAGTCATAGCCATTTTGTCCTTTTTAAGATAATTAACTAGAACATTTTTGGCAAAGATTTTTTGTATACTTGGAAAGTCAAAATGTTTAAAAAATTCCGCTATCGACGTCCTTATTACCTTAAAAATGATCTTTACGATGAATTTCTGAGTTGTATTTATTGGTTTCATGTAATTTGATGCAGCTGAGCTCCATCCCAAAATTCCATATTCCAAATGAGAGGGACATAAAGCATAATATACTCTATTTTGATCCTCGGATGACAAGATATTTCGTACTTTTTTGAAGAAATTGATGAGTTTATTAGCTTTTTTGAAGTTCCGTTAATGTGTACATCCCAGCGGAGGTTATCATCAATTAAGATCCCAAGGTATGTAATATTTTTAGCTTTGGTTATATGCGGGCAAGTGCAATGAGATAAATTGTTTTGACATTCATGTGATTTGAGTGTGTGCTCATTCATTGGTTGGCCTCTTTTGTTTATTGAGAATGTTAGATATTTAGTTTTACTCACATTTAATGTAAGCGAGTTCAGTTTTAACCACTTTTGAAATACAGCCAAGCCATGCTCTGCCTCTTTGAAGGTATTTGTCCAATATTGTTCATGAAAAATAATAACAGTGTCATCGGTAAAGCTAATTATGTCTCCTTTGATGGGAAG